>JACXGI010007841.1:11825-35786 GCA_016801175.1 Esox masquinongy
CTTTTGACACTATTGATCACTCCCTTCTCTTAGAGAGACTGGAAACCCATATTGGGCTACGTGGACATGTTCTAGCCTGGTTTAAATCTTATTTATCTGAAAGATATCAGTTTGTATGTGTGGATGGCATATCCTCTGACAAATCAAAGGTATGTTTTGGTGTTCCTCAAGGCTCGGTTCTGGGCCCATTATTGTTCTCTCTATATTTGCTGCCTCTGGGTGATGTAATCCGGAATCACAATGTCAATTTTCACTGTTATTCTGATGACACACAGTTATAAATTTCGATGAAGCATGGAGAAGCCCCAAAATTTGCTACTTTGGAAGCAGCATTTCAGATATTAGGAAGTGGATGACAGAGAACTTCTAGCTTTTTAACTCAAGAAAAACAGAAATGCTTGTTTTAGGAACCAAGAAACAAAGAGCTTTGTTGGCAGATCTCACTGTGAACCTCGACGGCTGCATGGTAGTATCCCAAAAAACTGTAAGAAACCTCGGCGCTGCCCTCGACCCTGACCTCTCCTTTGATGAACATATAAAATATATCTCAAGAGTTGCTTATTTTAATCTTCGAAACATTGCAAAAATCAGAAACTTTCTATCAAAAACTGATGCAGAAAAAAAAATCCATGCGTTTGTTACTTCTAGATTAGATTACTGCAATGCTCTTCTTTCCGGTTACCCTGATAAATCAATAAATAAACTTCAATTAGTGGTGCACAAAGCTGCTAGAATCCTAACTAGAACTAAGAAATGTGAACACATTACTTCAGTACTAGCTTCTTTACACTGACTGCCTGTTAGGGTTAGGGCTGATTTTAAGCCCACATGCATTTATTAATTATTACAGTTTGCTTAAAATGTTACTCTTAAAATGTTCACCCGGCACAGCCAGAAGAGGACTGGCTACCCCTCTGAGCCTGGTTCCTCTCTAGGTTTCTTCCTAAATTTCGGCCTTCTTAGAGAGTTTTTCCTAGCCACTGAAATTCAACACTACTGTTGTTTGCTCCTTGGGGTTTAAGGCCGGGTGTTTTGTAAAAGCACTTTGTGATAACTGCTTATGTAAAAAGGGCTTTATAAATAAATTGGATTGATTGCTTGTTCAGTATTCGTTGTTTTTAAATGTGCTTTATAAATAAATTGACTTGATTTGACAATTTTGAACAAATTAGAAATATTTAACAAACCCTAACCCAGCTGTGGTGTTTTCAGATGTATATGTCAGTATGCATACTTACCATCATAGCAAACAAAGTAGTTGTATGAGCCACAATTATATCCTTGCCATTGTCCATTATATGTGGTCATCAGGACACAGATCTGCCAATTACCGTACATGTTCATTACATTCTGCAACCAGGGATATCCTCCCGGCCATCCATTAGTTACCTCCTCTGCCACAGTATCTTCCAGAGACCACATCCAGTTGAACTTCAGCCCTATCCAGGCTTGGCCAGAATAACCAAGTGTAGAGTTAATCTGACAGATCAGACTGTTGTATTCATCTGTGTCAGAAACTGTGGCCAGGTCAGTGTAGGACTCTCTGCAGTAACTCTGAGCTTCAGTCCAGGTCATCTGCATGTTCACCATGTGATACTGATGAGAGATGTTGAAGGAGAAGCTGCACAGCCCTGAAAATAGCAAATAAAACAACAATACCTGACACATCATCATCATCAACCTGCTGACCAAAAACTGATTGTTTTTATGTATGTAAAAAATAAGATTGCTAATTAAACCTGTCAACTATATATTTGTACATTTGCATTATATTACTTCATACAAAAAGCTTATTTTAATCAGACAGACCTATCTAGAGTTACTATAGAGTTCATTACACAAACCTGGCCATTGTGAGGAACGAGAAAGAGAACCAGGCCATACAGAACCTAACAAAGTTTCTGCTCCTACTAGGGGTTGTTTAATAGCATGTTCTGTTGTTTGGTATAAGGTAGGAGCAGGTTGTGTTTTATGGGGTTTAGTAGTAGCAGGATCTGTAGTTTGGGGTTTGGTAATATCAGTTTCTGTTGTTTGGGGTTGTTTATTAGTAGATTCTGCTTTTTGTGGTTTGTGCAGTATCAGGATCTGTTGTTTGGGGTTGTGTAATATCAGGTTCTGTAGTTTGGGGTTGTGTAGTAGCAGGTTCTGTTGTTTGTGGTTTGTGCAGTAGCTGGTTCAGATGTTTGGGGTTGTGTTGTATAGGGTTCTGATGTTTGGGGTTTTGTAGTGGCAGGTTCTGATGTTTGGTGTAGTGTAGTCACAGGTTCTGTTGTTTGGGGGTGAGTTAGTAGAAGGCCCCGATATGTGGAATATAGCAGTGGGACATAAAGAAAAAACATCACTCCACTGACCCCCATCAAAGACTTAACATAATTACCCTGGCCCCCATCACTCACACATTGTTTTTAGGACTTGGTCAGTAGTATATAGTAGCAGAGCCATTTACTGCATGTTATCTATGGTAATCCATGGTTAATTTTTAATGAAACATACATTACAATCTTTAGCTAACAGTATAACAGTATGGTGTACAGATGCATCATCACTGTAACACCAGGTCCTTGTAAATGTTGCAAGTAGTACTGCACTCAACATTTGGGGAAATATGTACAAAACAGCTATAATTTCCAAATGGTTTATCTAAGAGATAAAAAAACATTGACCTCAGTCACTGAAACATTTCGAATTATGTTGCAGAAGTTTGCCCCTTACGTTCTACACAGGTGGCATTGTAGTCTGGACAGCAGTCTCCCAGCAGTAGACAAAACTGGTCACAGAAGCAGCCGGTTCTTCTACAGCTGTCGTTACGCCCCAAACAACACAGAAATGGAGGGTCTGAGCAACGGTCTGAAAAAGCATATAGTGGAAGAGTGACATTTTACCTGGACAAAGTATGAGAAAGCACACTTAAAATAAAATGGTTGCATATTTTGTTGTTTTTCCTTCAAGGCTTCTCTTGTTACAGCTTTTAAAGGAACAAAAAACAGCACGAGAAACAATTTACTAGTAATATTTATAGGTGTTCCATTATGTTTACATGTTTTATTAGTGATTATGTTTTCTCATGTGTTTGTTGCTTCAGACGCCACCTGATTGCTCATTCCATCATTACTTTTATATAGAACATTAGTACTAAAGGAATGTAGCAACCAAAACATGAAAAAGCCTACACTTATTAATAAAATATGTAACAGACTCTCCTGTGAATCTCATGATCTTACACTTTTTCCACCAAATTACCTACAGTAAAAACAGTAAAATCAATCCAGAATATAAAGGACATTTCCTGAAGCAAATGTGGGCAGTTCCTTGTCTTCAAGTATTAGTAGTAGCATCAATAGTAGTAATAATGGGGTTAATAGGAGTTGTGGTGTGGTGGCAGCAGCAGTAAAGTCAAAAGACTATTGCTTATTGTGTTACCACTGGACCGGGAGTGTCAGCACTGGACCGGGAGTGACAGCACTGGACCGGGAGTGACAGCACTGGACCGGGGGTGTCAGCACTGGACCGGGAGTGTCAGCACTGGACCGGGAGTGTCAGCACTGGACTGGGAGTGTTAGCACTGTCTTAATGCCACTAAGGGACTCTCATTGAACAATGTAATACTTACTGTGTGGTGTTGTCTGAGCAATTGTTACATTGTTTGGAAAGCTGGCTGTAATCAGAGGGAAGACAGTAAAATCAATCCAATACAGAAAAAGACATTTCCTGAACCAAATTTTGGCAATTCCTTGTCTTCAAGTATTAGTAGTAGCATCAATAGTAGTAATAATGGGGTTAATAGGAGTTGTGGTGTGGTGGCAGCAGCAGTAAAGTCAAAAGACTATTGCTTATTGTGTTACCACTGGACCGGGAGTGTCAGCACTGCACCGGGAGTGTCGGCACTGGACCGGGAGTGTCGGCACTGCACCGGGAGTGTCGGCACTGCACCGGGAGTGTCGGCACTGGACCGGGAGTGTCGGCACTGCACCGGGAGTGTCGGCACTGGACCGGGAGTGTCAGCACTGGACCGGGAGTGTTAGCACTGTCTTACTGCCACTTAGGGACTCTGATTGAACAATGTAATACTTACTGTCTGGAGTTGTCTGAGCAATTGTTACATTGTTTGGAAAGCTAGCTGTAATCAGAGGGAAGACAGTAAAATCAATCCAAAATATAAAGGACATTTCCTGAAATATATGTGGGCAGTGCTTGTTTTCAAGTATTAGATTAGATTAAACTTTATTGTCATTGAACTAGTACAAGTACAGTGCAACAAAATGCAGTCAGCATCTAACCAGAAGTGCAAATAGAAGAGGGCAGAAAAATTACAAGTATTAAGTATATGTGAATTACAAGTGGAATTTATAGATGTGCATTGAAGGCAGTACAAATGGGAATACTAAATGTGCAAATAAGGCAAAAAAATGTACAAGTATTAAGTATAGTGTATGTTCTGGGATAACAGTTGTGCGGGTACAAATGTCATTCTAGATGTGCAATCGAGGCTAATTAAAGGAGTAAGGTAGCATGTGCAACCGGGATGCAGAGATAGTAGCAATGAGGTCCCTGAGGTAGACATGCATATGTAACAACTGTAAAAATGCAAGCATGATGGCAATTCTAAATGTGCAAAGAGGCAAATTGAATGTGCAAATTGCATGTGCAACTGAAATGCAGGGATAGCAGCAGTCAGGTTCCAGAGGTAGACACGTACCAGTAACAACTCAATACTTTAATTATCAGACTTTGCAAGGCAGTGTCAGAGTCCAGTAGTACAAAGGGAGTAGTGCAACAAGGCGCCTGAGAGGCGGGGGGGTATGTTTAGTGATGGGTCACAGAGTTCAGCAGGGTTACACTAGATGTAAAGAAACTGTTCCTGAGCCTGCTGGTGTGGGAATGAAGAGACCTGTACCGCCTGCCTGATGGTAGGAGGGCAAACAGTTTGTGGCCTGGATGTGAAGGGTCCCTGATGCCCTGTGCAGACACCGCTTGCACTGGAGGTCTACAATGGCAGGAAGCCAGTCAACAGTGATGTGCTGGGCGGTTTTCACCACCCGTTGAATGGTGGTGGTGGTATTGGTGGTGGTGTAGGTGGTGGTATTGGTGGTGGTGTAGGTGGTGGTATTGGTGGTGGTATTGGTGGTGGTGTTGGTGGTATTGGTGGTGGTATTGGTGGTGGTGTTGTTGGTGGTGTTGTTGGTGGTGTTGGTGGTATTGGTGGTATTACAGTTCTTCTCAGTTGCTGACACACTAACATTGGCTCTTGAGACAACGGCCAAAACCTGAAACGCATGTGTCCTGTCTTACACCTGCAGAAATACAAACATTTCCTGCTCTTCACTCATTTTGCAAAACACTTCACACGATTCTCTACGTTTTTGGCCCGATCATCACTGAGAAAATCTTTTGTGTTCACATGGAAAACACTGCCATTCAGAATACTAAACTCAAACCACCAATCACACCATTGACTCCTCCTCCACTCCTGGTCCAGCAGGGCCTGACGGTGTCTCCCCATCCAGCCTACAGCACTATGCAAATAGGCTTTCTGTTTTTACTGACATCTTTAACACCTCACTGGAGACATGCCGCATCCCGGGCCTGTTTGAAATCCTCCATCATCATCCTAGTTCCCAACAAGACCAGGATCATAGTACTTAATGACAACAGACCCACCGCCCTGATCTCTGTGGTTGTGAAGTCATTGAGCTCCTTGTGCCCTCTCCCACCGAACCATTACTAGACCCACTGCGGACTCACTACTACAACACCAGTTTCAACACTGACGGTGACAATTCCATCGAATAGAACTCTTACTAAGGAAGGTAAGACAGAGATCAAATGCCCTTAGACACAATTACGGTTTATTATATAATATTTGCAAATAGAGACAGAAAGACACTAACACAAGATCAGTGAGAGTCTAAATAACAGTTCAGAAAACCTTTTTGTAAAGCTAAGATTGTGGTACAACATCTCACAAAATAACTGACATTTCATCAATACATGTTAATCTGGTGGTGATGGCCATTCGAGGCTTCATTAGCGTTATTTTAGCAGCAGGATATTATGCTGGCAGCACTCAGATTTTCTTTATCACAATAAAAGCCATCATTGAAATCTATAAGGCAATATTGTTAACAATCTAGTCTGTGAAAAAGAACAGACAAGAATAACATTGGAACGAACATTAAACATAAAATTTAACTAGATTGTTAACAATTTTTCCATATATATTTCAATGATGGCTTTTATTATGAAAAAGAAAATCTGAGTTAGCACTGCTAGCATAATATCCTGCTGCTAGAAGAACGGTAATGAAGCCTCGAATGGCCATCACTAAATCTGGTCTAAACCAGTCAGGTTTATTCCTCTTATCAGTTTCGCACTCCGCACTAGGTTTTACCCACATGCAGGTTGCCCAACTGCATTTTACAAATACTCCCTGAGCCAAATTGTCCACCCATGTCTTGTCTCCCTCTTACTTACGACACCACTAACATATCATAAATTCTTCCTACTTGGCTAAATACAGGTTTGGAATTTTTCTAATTAGCCCAATACTAAACCAGCAATTCTCTACTCCCCAGATCAGATTCATGATAACCAATGGTGACAAAGCAACTCCGGCCATCTTGATAAGATCTGAACCAATCAAGGACTGTCCCAGAGAGTCCTACCCAATTTTCCAGCCTATCTATAAGTGTTCTATGATCTACAGTGTCAAATGCTGCACTGAGATCTAATAGAACCAGAACTGCTTTTTTATCTGAATCAGTTTTCAGCCGTAGATCATTTAAAACTTTAATCAGGGCCGTTTCAGTACTGGTGAGGTCGGAAGACTGACTGAAATTTGTCTGAGACTGCTTGATTGCACAAAATTCCTGAGTTGATTGAAGACAACCTTCTCAATGATCTTGGCTATAAAAGGGAGATTTGATACAGGTCTATAGTTGTTCATTATAGATGCATCCATTGTTCTCTTTTTTAATAGGGGCTTAATGGCAGCTGTTTTAAGAGACGTTTGGGAAAATGCCTGATTGCAGAGAGCCATTAACTATTTGCTGTAGATCCATTGTTATAGAGTTAAAAATAATTTTTCAAAAGTCAGATGGCAGTGTGTTGAGACAACATGTGGAAGCTTTAAGATGACATAATAACCAAGTTATGTCTTGGTGGTCGTGGTGACGGTACAGTGTCCTTGTTAGACTGTGTAGTTCTGATGGTCCGTCTAATACTTAGAATTTTTTCACTAAAGAAACACGTATATTCATTACATTTCACAGTGGACATGAGTTCTGATGCTATCTGCTTTATTGGGTTTGTAAGCTTGTCGACCATGACAAATAGAGTGCGGGTATTGTTGATATTCTTGTTGATCATTCCCGATAAATGTTGCTGTCTGGCCCTGCTTAACTCATTGTTGAAGCGACCAAGACTTTGTTTATAGGTGTCAAAGTGAATTTGAAGTTTAGTTTTCCTTCAGTTACATACACTGTGTTTAATCTTCTATTGACTGCTGAGAATGCACAGAATGAGCATGAAGCAAATATATCATGTACCATTTGAGAAGAACCGTGTGAAAGAGATGTGCAAGTGAATATGAATCTGTTTACAGTGCTATTGTACACTCAAGTTACAACAAAGTACACTAATGCACCATGTTCTAATCACTGTTTCTACATGTTCAGAGAATACTTGAGCTTCATCCAAATGAAGACCCATTTGTAATTTTTGGGTGGTCAGGATCATAATTTCTGTCAAATAAAGTTCTTCTTTACTGGCTGTGTTAGTGGATTATTTTTGTTTTCCTGCAGAGTTTTATTTTTCACTGTGTATAGCTTTTGGAGTGTTTCTCACCAAATGTTTAAACTGTCAGCAGGAATAATGACAGGAATCCCAGGGCCCAGGTCAGAATTATACGTTTAGGACCCAAACCAAGGGGGAAAAAATGAAATGATGATAATGATATTACTGTCCAAAAAACAGCTCCAAAACATTGTATTGTTTAATGTTATAATTCATGGCTAGGCCACATTCAGATCACTTTGTTTTCATCACAGGCGTTTTAATATTTAACAGTTTTTAAACAAAGTTGTCCTGCTGTTATTGTATCACTCTGATTGTTCCGCCATCTTACCACCATAGGTCCGCCATCTTACCTGGGACTAATTCGGAAAAGTCAGGCCACTTACACAAAGAAATGTGGTGTTTTGTGCAGCAGCTACTTGCTCCACAAAAAGGACCAAAGATACGAGGGAGGCTGGAATCACTTTTCATAGGTCAGTAATAGTATAGAAAAGCAAAATTGATAACGTATTTAATTTATATAGCGTGTTTTAATCAATTAATTATGAAGAAAACTAGGTGCTAGCTGGTTACTGTAAATTTACAAGAATTCTATTCATTTTTTTTTTAATTAACGGTCTCAACTTGCTTGCTAGCTACTACAGCAAATTATTAATCAATGTTACACACAATTTTGTCATGTTAGGGGCAAGGCCATTTGGCCTTCGTGTCACAAAAATGTTTAGGGCACCAAGGCCACATGACAGGGCCCAAAGGCCACATGCCAGGGCCCAAAGGCCATTGTTTAAAGTAGGAGGATTTGGAGCTTATAAATAAACAACTTCAATTGCTGATAAGAAAAACACAATATAATAATAATTGTGTTATTATAAAAAAAATTTGCTAAATAAACAAATGTAGTGACTTATTTGTGTGCGGAGCAAGTCATTTACGTTTTTTAATCTTTCAGCACAAACGCTGCCATGTTGAGTGATGTCAAACCCAACGTTACTTCTCGGAGCTCTCAAAAAGCGTTCAGAAGTATTCTCCTACTCGGAGGTCGGAACTTTCCCACTTCCCAGTTGCTCCGCCAGAGCCGAACGCCGTTTGGCGTCATTAGCATACAAATCGTCCCTATTAGCATGGATGTTCTCCTCTGCAGCATCACCATCCAGCCTGAGCATCAGTTCTTCTACTGGGTTGTCATCAAACTATATAAAAGTCTAAAAAATAATGAATTACAGAATTTATCTGTTTTAAACTGTTAATGAATTTGAAAAATACAAGAATGTGTTTGTATTGAAGGTCTCATCATACTAAAAAAACGATTAAAAAAAGAGTACATAGAAAAAGACAAGGTCCGAAATGGTTTCAATGCCAATAGCTCTATAGCTCTAGCCTCATAGATTATTGCCATATAATATTCTTCTATAGGTGACAAGAATAAGTTATCGAAAAACCGAGAGGCGCTATTAGAAAAAGGACGAGGTCCAAAATGAATAGGCTGTGAACGGCAGGTCTTTGCAGGTTTCTCCCGGGGGTTGTAGTGGGGCTATCGAGTTGATTTCAACACCAACGCATAGCTGTAGTCACCTAGATAACTGTCTTACAAGATTTTTCTATAGGTGATATAAGTTACCGAAAAACAGAGAGGATTTAGTAGAAAAAGAGGAAATATCGTTGGAATTTCGTTTTGTGAATAATTATTTAGCCTAATACATTTGGCTTCAGTAAAATAAGCAGGAAAAATTCAAAGAGAAATGATTGGATGTGTGTGCGATTTAGTTTCTCTTTCCCTCCTAAAATAATGTAGATTTACATGTTCGATTAACATTTGATGAATTAGCCTACACAATAATCAGGCTCTCCTATTGAAAAACGATAACCCATGTGATAAGTAGCCTATATCATTTGTATTATGTTTCAATAATAACTATATAGGTTTTCATTCATCTGGGAGTATCGCACATTCATCCATTGACGTCATGCATTCAGTGAGGGGGGATTATCACCTGGGTACCATTTGGGTACCAGCGCTAAGTGGCGTGGGCTGTTGGCGGATTAAGTCGGAAACTAGGGTAAAAAAAAACAGGTAAATAGTCTCTAAATAGTTCTCTGTTCGTCAGTTTAGGATTCTGACAACGGAACAATGTAATATACGCCTATTTAGGAAAAGTCATGGAAGGAGGAGGGTGTAGCTTTCAAAATGGCAGTTTTATTTTATTTACAAACTCAAACGCCTATTGGTGTAGGCATTTGGCAGTTTTAGTGTTAATGATGAAAAAAAGTTTTGGTGCACTCCATGGTAGACTAGCCAGGGAGAACAGGCAATGCCCTTCCACTGGATGGTGGTTCCGATTTGGTGTGTGTAGCTGCTCCAGTTGTAGCATTTCCAGTAGGTGAAAATGCTGTCCAGCCAGACAGCAGTTTGGTAGACCACTCATACAACTCCTGGCTACCTAAAGAGTCCTCTTCAGTCATAAAGAGCTGTAGCACTTCTGTTGCTGGCTGGGTAGTGAGAAAGGCATCATCTTTACATCATCTTCTCTATATTTAATGGAATATGTGTATGGATTTTTTTAGTCTTTATCCTTACTTTTGTTATGATTAAAACCCTAATAAATAGTCCACTTTATTTTAGTTAAGTGTAATCTCATCACAGGTTAGTCCACTGCTGTCCTATGAGACCTGCAGAGACCTGCCTCGCCACCAAGCAGGCTCCCAAGTACGACGAATCCTACCATCTTCTTTCAAAAAAGAACGGAGGAGGTCTGGTAATTCCATCCCCTGGATGTGTAGCAGTGATAACAAGCACAGAAAAAGCCATCCAGAGGCTGATGGACACAAACTCTGTAAAAGGAATGTGGCATCTTTCAAAAGTACAGGTATCTGTTAAAGAAGTGCAAAATATATCTTCAAATTGGGATAACATGTTAGAGACCCAGCATGGAATAGACAATCACAGCTTCTCTCTTCTCTCCTTGTTTGTAGAAAAATATTTTACACTTCGATAACATCACATCGGCAAGGTCTACAATATCCGCCAACAAGGCCAGAGTCTTAGAAATTCACAAAAACTATTGTTAAAGGGCAATAAGGGAATTTGAAGACTAACACTGCTCTGAATGTGTCTAAACTGTGCCGTCTTAAGAAGCACTTTCTTGTATTTTAAACTATATGGTTTGCATGCCTTAATTTTGAATAAATTAATATTTGGGTATTGGCATTTGAGTAACAGGGCTAGGTTTTGTGGGACATTGGTTTTAGGTTTGTGGGTTAGGGTGGAATGAGTCTGACGTATAGGCTTATAAATATTTAGGAGCTGGGAAAAAGGGGTAATTAGGTGTAAATTATTTTTATTACTACTGGTCTTTTTAAGTATGTCAGATTGAACAGTACAGTATGCATTGTCTAAGTGTGAGCTTCATAGATTAATTTATAAAATTAAATAAAATAATAGTTGTATTTCTAAATCCATATGTCTCTCATCTTCATCCGCTTATCCGGTATCGGGTCGCGGTGGGAGCAGCTCCAGCAGGGGACCCCAAACTTCCCTTTCCCGAGCCACATTCGCCAGCTCTGACTGGGGGATCCCGAGGCGTTCCCAGGCCAGAGTCGAAATATAATCTCTCCACCTAGTCCTGGGCCTACCCCAAGGTCTCCTCCCAGCTGGACGAGCCTGGAACACCTCCCTAAGGAGACGTCCTGGGGGCATCCTTACCAGATGCCCGAACCACCTCAACTGGCCCCTTTCGATGCAAAGGAGCAGCGGCTCTACTCCGAGTTCCTCACGGATGACTGAGCGTCTCACCCATATGTTATGTAAAATCAGTTATCATAGGAAATACACTTTGCACTGTATTTAAAGTACTAATCTGTGTCTTGTATTCATACCTCAGATAACATACACCCCCATGTTTTACTCTTAAATTATTAAATTAGGAATTGAAAACATTGTATGCATTATGCTATGCATGGCCATGGGTATTGATATAATATCAGGGAAATATAACTGTTATAAAGACTTAAAATACTACTTCTGCCATGTGTTTCTATTGTAGATGATCTAGAACAGGTCCCACGTAAAATGGCTGCCAAATTGCTCCATTCTGATGTATAGAGACTATGACACTAGCCTATCTAGTGTTCTATTATCTATGAATACAATAATGTAGAATTATTTGTTGACTGACCTGAAAACAAAATGATCAGGAACACTGTTTTATCCATGGCTGGTCACTATGGAGTGTAAGAAGCGAAACAAAGCGTAAATCTCAAAGCCGCTGTATTGGCTGTTGTACTTACACTTTTGTATTTGCTGCAAACTTGCATAAATGGCTCCTAAAATATAGTCTGATCTTCATCTTAGTCATAATCAGCAAAATGTGTGATTTAGTAAAGAGCTCACAGAAATAGGTACTTTGACATGGCTTCAATTAACATATTGATGCCTTAAATTAACCTAACCCTAATGCCTAACAAACTGCATTACTGCTTCAGATAATTGTTGATTGACAGGTACTGCTCCACAGGTGCACAATAGGACACATTTGCCAATTGTCAGACACATTAAGCTTGCAGTGTTATGAACTAATTAAAATGAAAAACATTTCCCATTGCATCTTCACTGCTAAATCACAAATGATTTACTTGGACAGGATAAGATCCACTTAATGTCACGCGTTGGGTGTAGTGTACGGTAGGAACCAGGTGCAGGCAGTGATCACGTTCGGCGGTTTTATTGTAAAGGAAAACAAACAAAACCAAAACAACGAACGGACGGACGGACGGAAACGGCTAAACTGAATGAAATAAAAATGCGCAACATGCGACTTACAACAAATAACACTCAAACAGTTCGCAGTACAGCGGCCCACTCACCACGAGACACGAAACAATGATCCACAAATGCGGGGAGCAGAGGGGAAACATTTAAACACTTACAAATGATGAGATAGGGACCTGGTGTGCACGATTAAAGACATGTGACAGAGACAAGTCCGGGGATGCGTTTGTGCATGATGGGAAACTGCAGGTGCACGGAACGGTGGCGCTGCTGCTCACCGTATCGTGACACTTAACCTAGTAGGTAGCAGGTTTGGTTCAGAACATGTGTTGTAAATCAGACAACACTTCCTGCATTCTTGCTGGAACTAAAAACCTAGAGCTTCAGGTTTCAAGTTCAGGTTTGACAGAGATTAATTAGTGTCAAATTCAGCTCCAGCTTGGCTGATTGTACACAACTCGTGTCTCTTATTTAATGGAGAGGTTTACTGAACTGCTTCTCCTTTCTGTGCAGCAAAAAATCAGGAACCATACATCTTGATCACTGTATTGATGTTTGTGGCTGATTAAAATTGTACATTGATTTCAGTATCATGTCTCTGACAGACATTCCTGACATTCCTTCAGTTTAAAATTACATTTTCAAGTTCAAAGTTTAAATGTATTACACATGTATAATTATTATTATTACTATTCTATTAATTCCATATTAATTCCATATTTGATATTTCAGATCCATAGTTTTTACATCCCCAGTGCCAGTTTCAGAATTAAAATTAATTTTATAACAATGATGAGGATATTCATGGAGGTAATGTCTTACCTTTTGTCGCTTCATCAACCTTTGTCTCTATTGGTGTTTCTGTATTATTCTCTATTATTCTGTTTGTCTCTGTTTGTTTCTTTATCTCTGTGTCTCTCCTTTTCACTTTATCTCTCACTGTCTGCCTTTGTCTCAAACCAGCTGCATTTTTCCAGAAAAGGAACCTCCTCTCTTCATACATCACTAATCTCCTTTGTGTTACTCCAGGTGTAAAATAAGGTTGGGCACACATCAGTATGAAAGTGTGTATGTGTAAAGTCTGAATGAGTGTGTGTATTAATAAGTGCATATTTCTTGAGTTTTGGGTATTACAGTTTCAAAAGGTCTGGGTTAAAAAGTGATCCAGCACTTGTTAAAGAGTGGGCAAAAAAATGCTTTACATTTCACCAATTCATAGGGCAATCACATAGAGGACAGTAGGTGAACCAGTATACATAGGAAAAAAACAATTTTGAGCTTGTAAATAGAATGAAGATAATTAAAGTGGTAGAAGATTAATTTATTACCATATCCTTATTTATCCATTATTCTGCCAATTACCTAATAAATGGACTGTTTTAGACTAGGCCTGAATTTGCTTTAGTCTGTTCATGGTTGCCACGGATAGAAGAAGACCTAGGTCTGCATGCCCTGTTCTTAGAAGTGATTATGGCCACAACTGAAGGCGCAAGACCTCAAACCTATCTTATCTATGACCCAGCTACAGATGGCTCCAAGGTGAAGTTGCCTGTGTCTCCTCTGTATTCTTCCATTTGGGCAGGACAGAGACCAGGATTAGCTCAGTTAAGGAGGTCTGTTAACTCTGAGATAGAACTATGGTTGCCATGACAGTGTAGGGTTCTATCTTGTTTTTCGATTAGTATGACGACTTGTTTTTGTATGTATCTTATAGCATAAGAGATAATATATTTGGGGGCTGACAAGGAAGGGTATAATGAGGTGAAAGCAATAATGTATGATCAGAACAATTGTTATGACACTACTCTGTTGGTCTCTTTCCTTATACTCTGTTTCGTAAAAATGATTGTTCTCGAACCAGGGTAAATTTGGTATTTGTATTTGATATTCTGAGTTTGATCGTTAATACCTCTTCCAAAAAAAATCGTACAAAGACGACAGTGAACTATATACAATTGGATTAGGGTAGAGAGCAAGATACAACTCTTTGATTTTATAGAAAATCAAAGAAAATCAAACTTTTCGTTTAGCAGAGGCCAAAATGTTGCAAAACGCTGTCTAATGTCTGTTCAGTAGTTTAGGGACCGTCATGAAAGTGCAATACCACTGATTTAAAAAAAATATATATTTTTTATTTTGTGTCAACCTAATAATACCTACCCCTGTAAAGGAAAATCATAGGTACAGTTACTTTTTGTGTTATTAAACAAAACTATAATTTTCTACATATATTTTGGTTGTTAAACCTTATGTTTCATTTTTTAATAGATTCAAATAGAGGTGACAATTACACCTACAACCACTTGTATGTTGGTCACTGGCCTTTAGATTTGCCTTTTTACATTTCAGTGATTATATCAGAATTGATCCTTCTATACAATAAGTATTTAATAGCTCAATATTCATTTCAGTTAGAGACCTACAAACAAGTGTGGTCTGTTCCTTTACCTCTCTTCTGAATGGTACACCTCCTTTATCAATGTTCATTATCTGTATTTCATTTTATAAATGCATGCACTATTATAACTCTATTACCTAATTCACATGAACTATTTTTAATAGCTTACAATCGAGATGGCATGGACCTCTAAAACCACTTGCATTATTTTCACTGACCTTCCTTGTCAAGGGTTCGCCCCGTAGATTTGCCATTTTCCATTATGGTGAGTTTACAGGAATTTATCTTTCTAAACAACTATTTTTTAATAGCTCACAATCCATATGAGTTAGAGATCTAAAAACAAGTGTGGTATGTTCCATTACCTTTCTTCTGAAAGGCACACCTCTTCTTTTTTCAAAATTCATTATCTGGATTTCATTTTAAAATAACATGCATTGTTATAACTCTATTACCTAATTCACATGAACTATTTTTAATAGCTCACTATCCATATGAGTTAGAGATCTACAAACAAGTGTGTTATGTTCCTTTACCTCTCTTCTGAAAGGTACACCTCTTCTTTTTTCCAAGTTCATTATATGTAGTTCATTTTAAAAATACATGCATTATCACAACTCTCTTACCTAATTCACATGAACCATTTTAATAGCTTCAAATACAGATGACATGGACCTCTAAATCCACTTGCATTTTGTTCGCTGACCTTCCTTGTCAAGAGTACGCCCCTTAGATTTGCCATTTCAAATTTTGGTAAATTTACAAGAATCTATCTTCCGAAACCACTCTTTTTTAATAGCTTATTATCCCTATGAGTTAGAGATCTAAAAACAAGGGTGGTGTGTTCCATTTCCTCTACTCTGAAAGATACACCTCTTCTTTTTTCCAAATTCATTTTCTTGATTTTATTTTTAATTACATGCATTGTTACAACTCTATTACGTAATTCACATTAACTGTTTTTAATAGCTTCCAATCCAGATGACATGGAGCTCTAAAGCCACTTAAAATTTGTTCACTGACCTTCCTTGTCAACAGAACACGCCTTATATTTTCCAATTTCAATCTCAATGATTTTACAGAAATCTTCCTTAACATCTTTTTTTAACAGTTCACTATCCATATGATCTAGAGATCTACAAACAAGTGTGGTGTGTTCTTTTCCCTCTACTCTCAATGGTACAACTTTTAATTTTTATTCCAATATGCGTGCAATGTTTACATAACACAACTATATTTTTAATTTTGAACTGTGACAATTTTTACAATAACAATAAGTGATTGACTTAATTGTAATGTTGTTCTTTATGTCCATTTTTGGTCTTGTTCTATTTCACATCAAAAGATGTGATTGAAGATGAAGATTGAAGATGAGTGGAGCATGTGCCTGGGGACCACAGTCAGAGTCGGACTGCAGAGGTGCCTCTAGGCACCCGCGTTGACTCTGATTGGGGACGGTATTTAAGTTAGCCTTTTTGCTCTTCCTGTTGTGGATCATTGCTTGTGCCAGTTGTGTTGTGCATTAGTTCGCGGTTTGCCTCTCCTTTTGTTGTTACAATTAAAAGGATGTTACCCTGCTATACCTCTGCTCCTCGTGTCCTGCCTTCCTTCAACTGTGACAACATACTCCCATTCCCAATTTAAAACATTTTTAAATGTTAATATGCAGGCGGCATAACAACAGAATCCACCAAAGGTAGCTGTAGTGTCAATATTGATTGAACAGAAAAGCAATTGTAGACGTAGGTGTGTATACCTACTTCAGTCAAAATTACTTGGAATTTAACAGACCAAATAGTGGAGGTGGATATTGACATCAGAAAATTTGTCAACTTCTCCACTTCACATTGATGGGTCATTTCTTACAGCTAAATTAGACAAAGTTCCTAGGGTCCATCATCTCCCATAATCTAGCGTGAGAGGACAAAATTGCAAGAGATGTGGAATCTGAAAACAAAGTTGGAAAGTGAGCTAAAAACCTCACAGTCCATTCTGACTTGACTCTATACATCAATCACAGAGTCCATTTGGTCTGTGTCTGCCCACTGCAGAGGTAAACTGAATCACACTGTAGTGTCCACAGTAAGGGTCTTCAGATTCCACCTTCCGTCAATCAAGGCCTCTGCATAAATCTTTGGCTAGAAATCGTACAATAAATATAATTACTGAACATTCCCACCCTTGTCACCCACTTTTACTCCAAGGCAGTACAGTTTGTAACTGGACAAATATCAGAATAAACAAATAGTTGTCACGGTCGTGGAGGTTGGACACAGGCGCAGAGACGTGAGTGCGGTAGAAATCCATGGTTTAATGAAAACAGAAACAAAACAATAGCAGCAACCAATGACTTTGGGCAGCAAGCACAAACACCAACCAAAATGATCCACACCGGGTGTGGCCAAACATTGAACATAAGTAGGATCCCCAATTGGAGGCAACGATCTACACCTGCCTCCAATTGGGGAGACCAAAATGGATAGAGGTGCCTAGAGGCACCACCTGCTGTCCTGTCCTGACTATGGCCCCAGCACAGCGCAGAGATGGCTAGGGGCATAGCCAGGACGTGACAATAGTAAACAATATGCTAATAAGAATGTTGTTCTGAGTTTCACATATGCTTATTATTTTATTTTAAATTTTTATATTTTACCCCCTTTTTCTCCCAACCCCACTGTACAACCATGTGCCACCACTACAACAGTCCCTGCGGAGTCAGGAGAGTCGTAGATCGCCACAGGCTTCCTCCGAAACCTGTCTGATCAGCTGGTCTGCTTCTTTACACCCCCTCCCTTAACCATGAAGTCAATGTGAGCCAACACACTGGAGGAAACAATCGCTCAAATGACCTTATATGCATGACCAGGTCAGAGGCACCTGCCCCGCCAGAGACGTTGCTGGAATGCGCTGGCACAAGGAAATCCTCTATGCCGATTACCTCCCCCAAGGCGACACCAGCCCAATATGCACCACCCTACCAGACACCCCGGCCACAAACGACAGTGGCATCGAACCCACGGCCAGAGCGGAGTTTCACATCTCTAACTACTAAGTCAAATGTGTCATCGAAATATAAACAAAAGCTGCAACAGGAAAATAATTTGTAGGTGAGGAATGTTGACATAATTGTGTTTTATTTTTTTTATTAATTCCATCAATATATTGCAATAACTGCTGGAGCAAAATACTCATTAAAAGTAGATCCACAGAGTAAGAAGCACTGTGATCAATGGCTCCAACTAGGCAAATAAATGGATGAAATTAAATAAATGTCTGGTTTCAGCGCAAGCATTTTCTGAATACACTTAAGCAGCAATGTCAAACAGGTTCCACAGATGGCCGAGTGATTGCAGGTTTTTGGTTTTTCCTATAAATTGGTTCCCAGTTCAGATCTAAACAATCAGGTGAGGGTAGAAACTAACCAATTAGTGACCTAATTAATCAATCAAGTGCAAGGTGAGAGTCAAAACCTGCAATCGGCCCTCCGTGGAACCGGTTTGACACCTCTGCACTAAAAAATGAAAACAATTTAAACACACAAAAAAAAAATAGGGAAAAGAACACCCCACACTTGTTTGTAGATCTGTAGCTCATATGGATAGTGAGCTATTAAAGTTTAGAAAGATAAATTCTGATAAAATCACTGAAATTGAAAATGGCAAAACTAAGGGGCGTACTCTATATAAAGAATGTCAGTGAACAAATGCAAGTGGTTTTAGATGTCCATGTCATCTGGATTGGAAGCTATTAAAAATAGTTCATGTGAATTAGGTACTATAGTAATAATGCATTTAATTTTTAAATATAATTCAGGTAATGAATTTGGAAAAAGTTGTGTACCTTTCAGAAGAAAGGAACAGGAACACAACACACATGTTTGTAGAACTCTAACTCATATGGATAGTGAGCTATTAAAAAATAGTCGTTTAGAAAGATAAATTCTCATACATTTACCGAAATTGAAAATGGAAAATCTAAAGAGCTTACCCTTGACAAGGAAGGTCAGTGAACAAAATGCAGTCTTAGGGTTCCGGAATGCTAAATTCCCAGGCAATAAATAAATGTTGTGTCAGCGGCAAGATGTTTGGTGTTCAATAAAAGGGTGCCAGGGTCCAGCAATGCTATAACCCCTGGTATTTTATGTTCCGACAATTGGTGCAACAGATGTCATACAACCGGTATAAACTTCCATGTTTACAATGGGGATGTAGCATGGTGTTTTTCCACAAGCATGGAATTATGTGTGGGAAACTTGTAAGATATAAAGAAGTGTTCGGGATTTACGATTTGTAGAGGTTCAGCCCATTTTTTATTTTAACAAGAGATGGGCCTTATGATCAGATCTGCCCTTGTAATCACTGGTACAAATTGTAGTATAGGCAGGTTGGATATCATCCCGTGTTTCTCAGAAAGTTTATAGTCCAACACAGCACTACAGTAAACATCGCATAAGCAACGCTATTATTTTGAAGGAACAAGCAAAGCCTAGGCAGACCACACATTAGGACTAGGTTGATTCAGTCATGGTTTGGGTTTAGAATATAGTTAAAAATAAAAACAATGATTCTTGTACATGTGTGTGTATGAGCCATGGTGATTTTTGTAATAAAAATTGTTTTTTTTTAAGTCAGCATTAACTTTTAAGTTGCATTATATGGCAAAACGTTACAAAGTTGCCCGGAAGGTAGCGTATAAATTTGAATGAACAACGGTGAATCGCTGACAGGTAAAGATATGTTATTTCAGTTAATCAAAACATTTGTAAAGGCGCCTTATGAAATTGTACAACGGGGATCAATGTGAGATTGTTTTCTTCACATTTGTAGAAATGTTTAACAGGCAACGTTGTTTAAAAAACTGTAGTAATTGCGAGTTTGAGAATACCGGTCTGAGTTAGTGTGGGCGGAAGCTGTGACTTCCGGGTGAGATGTGCTGCATTCTCGTAATGACCAACTCGTGAAAACCGATTTTTGATTGTTGTATCATGGTCTTTTGTTTGTTAAATGTTGAAGAGATTAATGGTGATATGGTGACAATAGCCAGCGTTTATATGTAAGCGGATGAGTTTGTCTTTAATAGATCAAATTAAATGACATGATGTCACGGCTGAGCCGCGATAACTAACAAGAACAGCGTTTCTACCGGACATGAAGTATCAATATATTTGCGTGTCAAACGTCAACAAATATCTGAACGAGCTAGTTAAGCGTTATACACAATTTCAATCATTGTGTCTGGTATAGTTCTAACGTGAAGAACGATGACATGTAACCACTGACAAAGTTAAGAGGCGTGACCTGCTGGAGACGCCCCGGCTGTAAAGACATTAATTAAACCCCGCTGCATCCACAAAAGTCAGCTGTTGTTTCAAACACGGAGTACGCCGTTTACGTTGTAAGTACAAGTTATTTTATTTGAAGTAATTGATTTGAATTGTGTTGCAATTACAAAGCTAACAACCAACACATTGGAACTTTTTAAGATAAGTGGTAAACACATTTTTGGGCTGTCAAATCTTGGTAAGTAGACTTTTTACATTATTGTTAATCAGCTTTAATTACCCGTATACGCTTGTTAACCCTCTATGTATTTATTTCAGACCAAGTGACCAACATCAGTGTCAGTTGGACTGGGCGGTTGTGATCTTACACAACCTGAGCAGATACTTTTTGTGTAAGTCTAATTATTTACAGACATTTTTAGTCTTGTACTAAAATGTTATTTACAATTACGACAATATGGATACAGCTGAACTTTTGTACTCTATTTACCAAACAACAGATTGAGGAACCCCTAGTGATGATACAGAGTACATTGCCATAATGGCTTCAGTTACGGACACCCCAACTTGTGGCTGCACAGCGTCAGGGGATTTTTGTTTCATTGTTTTCTTTCATGCTTGAAAGCTGAAGGTAATACATATTTTACCGTCAACTCATCAAAATTGTGATGTATGTAAATGTATGTTTGAGTTAGAATATTTTAACCAGTAAGTGGATTGTTATTCACGTTAAGCTAGAGAAATGGCGAAAGATAATGCTGACAACAGACCAGACATGGAACAACCAACAACATCTACACATAATCAACAGACCACACCCCAAATTCAAATGAGCCGGCCGATATTTTGTTACACAGCGATGCACACAATAATCCTCAGATGCAAGGATTGTTAACCGAGCTTAGTAGCCCCCGTTTTTCACATGATCTAGTTGACTCTCCTCCGAGCTCTCTGATGCAAACTCATTGCAATGATGGCGATGTTACAGTTATACAACGTAATGCGTTTGACAACGTTGAATTACGACAGTTGTTAAATTTACAAAATACTGGTGAAGTTGGGGATTTTGGCACATTTTATGCAATCATGGCAGGCTTGGACACTGATTGTTAGAGCTTCAGACTTTGTACCCGGGCCTGGTGATCATCTGCAGATTGATTTGATTGGTGAATCTCCGATATCCCCCGTACATGTGACCATGAGAGCGGATGAATATAATGAACGCACGTTTGGTAATTTACTTGAAAGTGTTACGCAGAGTAATGCTGAGATTATGATTGATGAATCACTAGAGCTGGTGTTGCAAATTGTCAACAACCGTGAGGGTGGTGCCCCGCGACGTAAAGCTCAAACACTGTTGATAGAGCAGATTATCAATAAAAAAAGAAGGCATTTATATGTAGCTGTGAATAATGATTCTACATGTTTTTCTGTTTGTTTGATGGGTATGTTGAACCCACAGTACACATGCTGAGGCCCTGGTTAGTGGTCGTGAGTTACATAGGTTGAGCTGGTTTAGCGTTAGATGATTGTGTGGCATTCACAGATATTGTTCGGTTTGAAGAAATGACTGGGTGTAAAATTGTTGTCTTTCATCGAACACGGGATGGTCACTTTACCAAGTTTCGAAACAGCGAGGCCACCCACCCTAGAACCGTCTTTATGTACTTACACGATAACCATTTCTATGGCGTCGTGAATCTGAAGGGTTTTCTGGGTGTGTCATATGTTTGTGAGTGGTGTTATACAGGTTTTAACACCCGTGGTGATCATGGCTGTAAACATAGCTGTAGTGTCTGTCTTCATGAAGATTGTCATACCCAACCCCGTAACACAAAGCAGTGCCCAGACTGTAAGCGGATATGTTATTCTGACTTTTGTTATAGACAGCGTAAACGCTTGAAGCAACACAAAAGTGTGGGTCGTTGTGTTAGCAGGTGTGACCAGAAGAAATACTGTGTTGATTGCAGCCATCACTACAACGTTAGTATTACCAACTATAAAGCACACAAGTGCACGGCTAACATGTGTCCTAGTTGTAATGTGGATCTGGCAGTTGAAACGAACCATCAGCGTTTCAAAAAAACGGCTAAGCCTGAGGACCCTAGTGAGCGTTACATATTTTATGATTTTGAGACAATTGCCAATCCTGTGAACGGTGTACACTCTGCAAATTTTGTGTGCGCAATAAGCTTTAATAACGAGACGTGGTGTTCAGCCGGAGATGGTTGTGTCGCTACTTTTTTCCAAAAGTTTAGGCAACCGAAATATAATGACTACACATTTATAGCACACAACTCTAAAGGTTTCAATGGTTACATCTTGATGCAGTACCTTGCTAACAATGGTATTGGCACAATACTTATTGCTAATGGTAGCAAGCTCATGATATTTACAGATAACACATTCAATCAGAGATACATTGACAGTCATTGCTTCCTACCAATGAAGCTGGCGGCCTTGCCCTGAACAGGGGTGAAAAACGGAGTAGTGTCTAAGCGTTTCAGAGTTGTGTACAACAAGCGTGTACTGCTCCCTGATTACAGCACAAGGCCTTACGGGTACTAAATCACATTCTAGGATGGATAGCGGTTTTGACCCGCGACTTCAACACTCATTCAGCTGTGTCATTAGTGGCCCCAGTAACTTGGGTAAAACATATTTTGTGAAGATGTTGTTGGATAATGCTGACATTGTTTTCTCCAGAGAAATTCAGAATATCGTCTGGGTTTATTCATGCTGGCAACCGCTGTATGACGAAATGTTGAAGGTGAGGGAGATTACTTTTATAGACGGTCTACCAATATCGTTGTGTGATGACAATCTGTTACCGATTCAGAAAAACAACCTTTTAATTATTGACGATTTAATGAAAAGTGCATCAGAGAGTTTGGAGATGGAGAGAGTTTTCACACAATATTCACACCACCGAAACCTGAGTGCAATTTACCTTCTCCAAAACATGTTTGTTAAAGTCAAATCTAGTAGAACTATTAACTTGAATACAAACTATCTCATCTTGTTTAAAACCCCCATGACAATCAGCAGATTAGCATTTTAGGCAGACAGATATACCCCGGTCTTTCTCGATTCTTCATGGAGAGTTTTAAAGACGCAACACATCCACCTTTTGGTTATTTACTTATTGACTTTAAAGCTACAACACCAGAAGACTACCATCTGAGAACGGGGTTATTTTCAGGGGATTGGCCTGTGGTGTACGTTCCTAAGAAAGTTTGATCATGTCTAAACACATTCGTAGAAATTTACCACTTTTGAAGGTGTTATTTAAGGCACCGGCAAGTCAACGAAAAGTTATTTTCGAATCAGCGTCCACCGACCTCATCCTATCACTCGTGAAAAAGCTCTTAATCTAAGGCGCGGAAATATACGCTTAACAGAATCGCAGCTCCGAAAAGTAAAGAGACAAAAAGCCAAAATTATATACATGTCTAGAAAGAACACTTCAGTCACAAAGAAAAAAAAAACATCAACCAATCTGGAGGTTTTCTACTACCGTTACTAATCGTTGCAGTTCCATTCCTAACCAGTCTAATTGCATCGAGACACGGTTAAACAACATGGATCATGCTCAGAAAATGTTTCTGGTGCCACAACATCAGTTAGAAAAACTGCGAGAATCCAAAACCACTAGCACCGATGTAAGACAATCTGTTGAAAATGATTTGGACTCGTCGATTCGCAATATACTGTTGAAGCCTGATA
>JACXGI010007842.1:0-35686 GCA_016801175.1 Esox masquinongy
TTCTAGCTCTAGCGTCTTCTCCCTTATTTGGCATTCTGCCCGTTTACTACAGAATACCAAGCGGTCTGTTCTTGCCCCCAGCTATTCTAGTGAGATTAGCATCCTGTCACCCCCTACTCTAATGCAGGTACAATGTTTCTTAGTTCTACTTAGCCTCTAGCAGAATTGTATGTTATCTTAATGCTATTGCCCCACAGTACACACGTGTAGATGCATAGGAATTCTGTTTTTGGCATCTTTCCGAGGTCCTCTGTGAAACTTTGAGAGAAGCATGATAACAGCCTCTGGAGGCCATTACAGTGAAAATAAAGTGAGGACCGGCCTAAATGTCCTCACTTTACAAAATGGTCCTCACTCCAAAGGTTAAAAACCCATGGTGGTCCTCACAAAGATAGGTGTGCAAACACACACACACACACACACACACACACTACCATTCAAAAGTTAGGGGTCACTTATAATTGACCTTGTTTTCAAAATAAAATAGCCAGAAACAAAGAACTTTGACACTCGACAGTCTATTCTTGTTCTGAGAAATGAAGGCTATTCCATGCGGGAAATTTCCAAGAAACTGATGATCTCGTACAATGCTGTGTACTACTCCCTTCACAGAACAGGGCAAACTGGCTCTATCCAGAATAGAAAGAGTGGGATAACTAAGCAAGATGACAAATACATTATCAAGTTTGAAAAACAGACGCCTCACAGATCCTCAACTGGCAGCTTCATTTCATAGCATAGTGCCTGCAAAACACCGGTCTCAAAATAAACAGTGAAGAGGTGACTCTGGGATGCTGACCTTCTAGGCAGAGTTGCAAAAAAAAAAAAATGCCATATCTCGGACTGGCCAATAAAAAGAAACGATTACGATGGGCAAAGGAACACAGACACTAGACAGTAAGATTGGAAAAAAGTGTTATGGACAGAAAAATCTAAGTTTGAGGTATTCGGATCACAATGAACATTCATGAGACGCAGATCAAATGAAAAGATGCTGGAGGAGTCAATGTGGAGACAATGTGATGGTCTGGGGGTGCTTTGGTGTTGGTAAAGTGGGAGATTTGTACAGGGTAAAAGGGATCTTGAAGAAAGAAGACTATCACTCCATTTTGCAATGCAATGGCATACCCTGTGGATGGCACTTGATTGGAAAAATGTCCTCCTAGAGCAGGACAATGACCAAAAGCACAGTGCCAAACTATGCAAGAACTGTTTAGAGAAGAAGCAGTCAGCAGGTTTTCTGTCTATAATGGACTGGCCAGCACAGTCACCAGGTCTCAACCCTACTGCGATGCTGTGGAAGTAGAATGACCTGATGGTGCATAAGAAGTGCCCATCAAGCCAATCCAACCTGTAGGAGGTGCTTCAGGAAGCATGGGGTAAAATGTCTTCAGATTACCTCAACAATTTGACAACTTGAATGCCAAATGTCAAGGCTGAAAAAGCTGCAAATGGAGGATTCTTTGACGAAAGCCAAGTTTAAAGGACAATTATTATTTCAATTAAAATTCATTATTTCTAACCTTGTCTATGACTATTTCCAATTCATTTTGCTATATTTCCTATTAAAATCAATTTCATGTATGTCTTCATACAGGAAGTGACTCCTGTCACGTCCCCACCTCCGCGAGCGCGCAGAAGAGGGCGCCCGCGCTCCTGAGTTTCCAGTACGCACCTGTTCCCACACCTGTCATCAATCACCACTCACGCACCCGTCTCCACTCACCTCGTCACCACGCTATACAAGTACAACTCCCTGCCACTTCTTCCCTGCCAGATCAATGGTTCATGTTTACATGCCACATCCCGCGCTTACCAGACTCTCGTCCTGCCTTCCCGTGTTCCGACCGATCGCCCGTTCCCGACTATTCTGCCTGAGCCCTGCCTGTACATCTGTTCGCCGCCGGAATTCTGATCTCTCGCCTGTCCCCGACTACTTTGCCCGCTCCCTGACTGTACTCCTGCCGCCCGCTCGTTTACCGACCATCTGCCCGTCCCCGACTACTCTACCTGCTGCTCGTCTGTACCTTCGCCGCCGGTACGTGAGACGCCTCACCTCCCGTCCCCGTCCGTTCTGCCTGTCTCTTCCCCACTCCTTCCCAGTCTGCGCTTGGATCCTTACCTGTGCCCCTGACAACTCCAAACTTTAGTTCAACGGTAGTGTACACACACACACATGTGCACACATACACACACACACATATATACACATATATATACATACATACATATAAAATAATAAAAACATAAACAGAAGGTTTGAGAAAATCAATCTAACCTTTAGTGTCTGACTTCTTGCTAACCTTCTTACCGTTAAATGGAGATGCTATAGGGAGGCTGGAGTGTTGAACATTGCGATATTACATATACATCAAATAATTTACATAAATTACACAATGACACAGCTGTTTCCTCAACTGGTAAACTGTCTATGGACAATGCTATGGATAGCATTCAATACTTCTGCGGCCTCTGGTGCAGGTATATTCTCACACTGTTTTTTCTTAGATCCATTCTGAAAATGTCAGAGAAAAGTTATTAGTTGAATTTAAATACAGTTTGATTTCAGCCATCCTTACATTTACATGGTCTATGTATTAACTCCATACAATTTCCTTGCACGAGCTATTCGAATGTTTGCTGCAATGCATACATCCTAGTTAACATAATTAGCTACACATGGTAATAAACAGGCTACTGTTTGCTGCTAACATAACAGCTTATAGCTTTAAAAAATCGAATAATTTTGATATTTCCATGCAAGTCAATTTTTTCTGTGTCTAATGGAAACCAAAGTCAGCTACCTATCTACCCGTAGCCAACCTACGAAAATAAACAAACACACTTCGAAGGCACGCTCCTTCCATTGCGCTGACAGACTTTGCGCCAACCATCATTACAACTTAATCGACAGATTTACATATAGATATCAAACTAAAAAACTATGCCCACCTTTGCGGCTCGGCCTGGATAGCTAGCTAACAAGAATGTAAACTGTTCGATAACTTATTTTTCAAATCTGCCAGCTGGCTAACTACCTACATTAGTAATGTTAGCTTGCAAATAGCTTAGCCAGCACTGTACATTTGTTACATTACGTGTTTAGCTGGCTATAAGTTAAATTGTATGAATATCCAGAATATCCTAAAGGGCAATACTGCTAGCTATAGGTAAGCTAGATAATCATGTTGGGGGAAAATACCATACGTTTATTTGCTTACCTTCAATGACTTACTGCCAGCCAGGAGAGGAACAGGCTAACTGAGAAAAAAAAATAGTTGACTGGACGAGTCATTTATTGTCAATACAAATTGACATAGGCTACAGGTCTATACAAACTCAGAGCTTGTGATTGGTCAATAAACCCGTCCTTCGAGTGCCAGTTGAAATGAAATTGAGTTAACCCTAAAATACCTGGTAAAAGTTTACTTTATTTAGGACTCAATAAAACAGCTTCGAAAATAAAACAACTGCTTTTCTTCCCGCAAATGCTAGTCAGAGTTTTCTGGTTCTATAAAGGGGTGCACGCTATAATTTTGTCCCTAGCATTTACAAACTTGATTAAAATTGTCCCCTACTTACACACTTGACTAACGTAAAAAACTATTAATCAAAAACAAAAAAGAGGCAGATTGGGAAACACTGTGCTAGGCCTACTGCATTCTTACTAAAAAGAAAGTTTATAAAACCATATAGGGTTCCTCGATTTGTCCTCCAAATGGAATATTGTTTAAATAACTCTTTGCAGGGGGTTCAAAATATACTTCATCAAAAAAAATACCTGTATATGGTTCTAACTAGAACACTATATTAAGGGTTCTTCTAAAAACCATTTTATAATCTAAATTAACTTGTATTAACTGCATTAACTTCATTAAGATCAGGAGCATGGTCATTGCACTGTACCCACTTGAACCAAATATTTTGAAATCACCCAGTTTTCCTTACCAAGTAGGTGTCTACCAAACTAGATGTGCATCTACCAAACTAGATGTGCCTATCACCTAGCTGTAGGTAGCCTTATGTTAGTCGTTAGTCACATAGAGGATGTCTTATGTTGATCATTGATCACAAAGAGGATGTTGTGTCATGCTTCTAAAATCTACTAGTGCTCTGGCATTCTATTCATGGGAAACAAAGCATTGGGGAAGGTGACAAATTACAGTTTATGAAAATGTCATGATAGCATTATGACCATCCTGTGCCACTTTCCTTGAACAGATGCAATACAGTAAGAAGCATTAATACGAAAGAAGCATTAATACCACAATCATTGGAACCAGATAGGCCTATCACCTAGATGTACATGCCCTTATGTTGGTTATTAGTCACAAAAAGGATGTCTTGTCCTGCTCCTGAAATCTACTGCTGGCATCAGAGTCATGAGAAACTTTGCATTGGGGAAGATGAATATCTGACATCTCTTCATGCATAATTATATTGATATATAGCATTTATGAAATGTAATATAAAATATTGTTTATAAGAAGATTAGTGTTACAGAATGGTTTGTTATGTTTTGATAGACCTGTGTAGCTGTCATAACAAGTCATAAAAACGCAATATGTCATTATATTTCAAAATATATGTGTCATTACAGTGTCATGACCATATTATGACAGGATATGTCAGCTGACATGACAAATTATGACATGGTTATGACAGACTTATGACCATGTTATGACACTACACTTCAAGTAAAGTGTTACCCAAACATGACCTCTATGACGTAGGACTGATGGAAAGGTATAGGGGTCAATCCCATAGTGACGGAGCGCAACATGGCGCACGCTACTGGTCACTGGTCAATAATGTCAATGTCAAATTTATTTATAAAGCACATTTAAAACAACTGTCATTGACTAAAGTGCTGTACAGGACAAAATATCAAAGTATACAAAATATATGAAATTTACAGGTAAAAAATTACATAGATACACATAAGACACAGACAAAATAGCAGCACAGACATTTAATGCTAACTCAGCTAGGATTAAAAGCCAGAGTAAAAAGGTGCATCTTTAGCAATGACTTAAAAGTGTGTATAGTCTGGGCATTTCGAATATTCAGTGGTAGGCTATTCCAGAGGATGGGACCACCCACTGCGAAAGCTCAATCCCCTCTAGTGTTTAGCCTGGCTTTCGGGACAACTAGAAGTAACTGGTTAGCTGACCTCAGTGCTCGGGCTGGAGAATGATGATGTAAAACTTCAGGGGCCAATCCATTTAAAACCTTAAAGACAAGCATTAAAATCTTAAAATCAATCCTGAAACGAACAGGAAGCCAATGGAGGGAGGTCAAAATTGGTGTTATGTGCTCCCGTTTTCTTATACCGGTTAAAAGTCGAGCGGCGGCATTTTGTACTAAATGGAGCCAATTTAGGGTTTTCTGATCTACCCCCAGGTACAGGGAATTACAGTAATCCAGCCGAATCTAATGGCGATTACCAACGTAGTTTTCGTTCCGTTTATGCAAGATAGCTCTTTGTTTTTCTTTGGTTTTCTGATCTACCTCCAGGTACAGGGAATTACAGTAATCCAGCCGAGAATAATGGCAATTACCAACGTAGTTTTCGTTCCGTTTATGCAAGATAGCTCTTTGTTTTCAACCCAAAATGTTTTAGAACATATTTGAACATAACCAAGAGGCCGAGGAAGGTTATTCTGTCCAAGAACACTTTCTACCAGGCGACGCCAATGACCATTCAGCTCAGACAGGCGACTGTGGAAAAACCCATCCAGATTTCAAGTAAGTACATCGCTATTTATGATCTATAGCAATAATACGTTGTTTGTATTACAAATATGATATAAAAATTTGCTTCTGTCAACATACTATGGGGATGTTCTTTGGTTTTTGGAAAAAATGTGGGTATCTTACTGATTTTTTTAGATAAGTAAATACAAACTGCGCTACCAATCCTCTGCTGCCATCTTGTGGCCGTTTGGTATCATTACACACAGACCTTGTCAAATTTGCATATCTCATATTCATAAAATTGTGGTCCAAGGTTGAAGAACCCAATATTTTTTGGGGAACCTATATTGTTGACATTGTATTATTAATTTTTTTAATTAGTTCTAGCCTAAAATACACTAATATGACAGTAAAGGCATTCTGATATCAGGAAAAGCCATTGAAACTAAAGTTCATCATGGTTTCAAAGAAAAGTATCATACCATATCGCAGAAATGTTCTTTCCGTAGAATATTGTTTTTGCCTTTCCAACACATTCATTTTCTAAATAGTGTCCCAGAAGTCTGTTTTTCATCATCATCATCTTCATCCGCTTATCCGGTATCGGGTCGCGGGGGCAGCAGCTCCAGCAGGGGACCCCAAACTTCCCTTTCCCGAGCCACATTTGCCAGCTCTGACTGGGGGATCCTGAGGCGTTCCCAGGCCAGTGTCAAAATATAATCTCTCCACCTAGTCCTGGGGCTACCCCGAGGTCTCCTCCCAGCTGGACGTGCCTGGAACACCTCCCTAGGGAGACGTCCTGGGGGCATCCTTACCAGATGCCCGAACCACCTCAACTGGCCCCTTTCAATGCAAAGGAGCAGCGGCTCTACTCCGAGTTCCTTACGGATGACTGAGCTTCTCACCCAATCTCTAAGGGAGACGCCAGCCACCCTTCTGAGAAAACCCATTTCAGCCGCTTGTACTCGCGATCTAGTTCTTTCGGTCATGACCCAGCCTTCATGACTATAGGTGAGGGTAGGAACGAAAATTGACCGGTATATCGAGAGCTTTGCCTTCCGGCTCAGCTCTCTTTTCGTCACAACGGTGCGGTAAAGTGAATGCAATACCGCCCCCGCTGCTCTGATCCTCCGGCCAAGCTCCCGCTCCATTGTCCCCTCACTCGCGAACAAGACCCCGAGATACTTGAACTCCTTTACTTGGGGTAACACCTCATTCCCTACCTGGAGGAGGCACTCCATCGGTTTCCTGCTGAGAACCATGGTCTCAGATTTTGAGGTGCTAATCCTCATCCCAACCGCTTCACACTCGGCTGTAAACCGGTTCAGTGAGTGCTGAAGGTCACAGACCGATGATGCCATCAGGACCGCATCATCCGCAAAAAGCAGCGATGAGATCCCCAGCCCACCTAACTGCAACCCCTCCCCACCCCGACTACGCCTCGATATCCTGTCCATGAAAGTTACAAACAGGATTGGTGACAAAGCGCAGCCCTGGCGGAGGCCAACCCCCACATGGAACAAGTCTGACTTACTACCGAGAACCCGAACACAGCTCTCACTTTGGAAGTACAGGGATTGTATAGCCCTCAGAAGGGACCTCCTCACCCCATACTCCTGCAGCACCTCCCACAGTATCTCCTGGGGGACCCGGTCATACGCCTTCTCCAGATCCACAAAACACATGTAGACTGGATGGGCATATTCCCAGGCCCCCTCCAGGATCCTTGCAAGAGTAAAGAGCTGGTCGGTTGTTCCGCGACCAGGACGGAATCCGCATTGTTCCTCTTCAATCTGAGGTTCGACTATCTGCCGAACCCTCATTTCCGTCTGTCTGTTTTTATGTGTTCTTATTGTAGCTGAGGGGGTTGTGATTACCAGGATATACAATACTTAATGATACCTGTATACAGAAATGAATATAGGACCCAAAATGTCCAAATAGTAAAATCTGGCCGAAATCACCTCAGACCCAGAAGGGTTTTAATAGGTGTTTGCTAACATTATTAGAACAGTTATGCTTGATGATGTTTGCTGGCTGATACACAGCCACATACTGTTATGATAATGAACGTCACAACAACCACACACACAACTTGAGTTTTGTTTGAAATGTATTAGTACCAGCTGAGGAATGTCTCGTAGGGCTCGAGTCATGCCCAGTAAATTGTATATTATCTTATAGTCGTGAATTCTACATTGTAAAAATAAATGCACGCACATTAGATATAACCATGATGAAAGTTTTGTAGTGATCAGGGCAGTGGTTGTTAGCTACTTGCAAAGGATTATGGGAATTGGAAAAATCAATTTCTAGCACTAAAACAGTGATGTGTTGTGTTAATGTTTTACTAATATGGCTAATATCTGTGGTTATGGAAGTTTTAATTTGTTTGTGTTCAGGGGATGGGGACATCCCCTGGACACAAATCTGTCTTCAATAATTTGGCACTAAGGCGGTCTCTCTGGTCATGTTAAAAACCTGCACTGTGTTCTAGCTAATACATTGACATTTGGTCTTGATTAGTCCAATTCCAAGTCTTTTCTATGCTATTAACATTACATGAGCATAAATATGATTCTGTAAATTGGTAATATTGATGGGCACCTGTCACGTTACGGTGAGCAGCAGCGCCACCGTTCCGTGCACTCTCAGTTCCCATCACTCATGAACACATCCCGGACTTGTTCTGTGTCACATGTCGTTAACCTTGCACACCAGGTCCCTATCACATCATTTGTAAGTGTTTAAATGTTTCCCCTCTGCTCCCCGCATTTGTGGATCATTGTTGTTGTTGTGTTTCTTGTCGTCGAGTTTGTTGGTGAGTGTTGGCTGTATCAACTGTTTGGATATTCGTGTATAAGACGCATGTTATTCGTGTATATTCGTGTATAAGACGCATGTTGCGCATTTTTATTTTCATTCAGTTTAGCACTATCGTTTCCGTTCATTGTTTGGTTTTGTTTTGTGTGCATTAAAAACCCACGAACGTGAAAAATGCCTGAGCCTGGTTCCTTACTGCAATCCCGTCGTGACAGAATGATCCACCTAAAAATGGAACCAGCAGGCATGTCGGAGGAGGACAATATATGGAATCGCCGCCCCCTCGAGTGCATGCTCGGCACGGTGCGCTTCCAATAACTAGAGCTGGAAGCTCCCTACACCGAGGAGCGCATCGAGCAAGTGCTCGTGGAGGCGTGCGGACAGAGAGCGATCACCGGGACCAAGGAGCTGCTGGCCTGGTACCCGTTCCGGTTGGGGAGGGACATCTTCCCTTCGACCGGGAGGACCCAGCCGAAATGGGCAGCACCGCACTGTAGGGCGAGGTGCCCAACGCCTGGTCCGCAGTTCCCCCCAGAACCGAGGCCTCCCCAGAAAATTTTTAGGGGGGGGCTGAGTGGGTGCCCAAGGGGGGCCGTGATTGCACCCCCTCTACGTCCGGTGCCCGCACCAAGGCGCAGGCTCTTCCCTGCTGCCCAGGAGCTGCAGCCAGCGCCCCCTGCTGCCTTGGAGTCGCAGCCGGCGCCCCCTGCTGCCTTGGAGTCGCAGCCGGCGCCCCCTGCTGCTTTGGAGTCGCAGCCGGCGCCCCCTGCTGCCTTGGAGTCGCAGCCGGCGCCCCCTGCTGCTTTGGAGTCGCAGCCGGCGCCCCCTGCTGCCTTGGAGTCGCAGCCGGCGCCCCCTGCTGCCTTGGAGTCGCAGCCGGCGCCCCCTGCTGCCTTGGAGTCGCAGCCAGCACCCCCTGCTGCCTTGGAGTCGCAGTCAGCACCTCCCGCTGCCCAGCGGCCGACGCCGCCAGCACCTCCCGCTGCCCAGCGGTCGACGCCGCCAGCACCTCCCGCTGCCCAGCGGCCGACGCCGCCAGCACCTCCCGCTGCCCAGTGGCCGCCGCCGTCAGTTCCCCCTGCTGCCCTGTTTTCGCTGCCGCCAGAACCTGCCGAGGACTGGTCGCCGCCCGGGCCCACCGAGGACTGGCCGCCGCCGCCCGAGCCCGCAGAGGACTGGCCCCCCCCCGAGCCCGCAGAGGACTGGCCGCCACTGCCCGAGCCCGCAGAGGACTGGCCGCCACCGCCCGAGCCCGCAGAGGACTGGCCGCCTCGTCCCGCGGCGCCCTCTCCTGCCTTGGAGCTGCCGCCTCGTCCCGCGGCGCCCTCTCCTGTTCCGGCCGCACCGGCGCCCTCTCCTGTCCCGGCCGCCACGGCACCCTCTCCTGTCCCAGCCGCCCTGGCGCCCTCTCCTGTCCCGGCCGCCACGGTGCCCTCTCCTGTCCCGGTCGCCACGGCGCCCTCTCCTGGCCCTCCGCCGGCTCCTGGCCCTCCGCCGGCTCTCCCGGCTCCTGGCCCTCCGCTTGTTCCTGACCCTCCGCCGGCTCTCCCGGCTCCTGGCCCTTCGCCGGCTCTCCCGGCTCCTGGCCCTCCGCCGGCTCCTGACTCTCCGCCGGCTCTCCCGGCTCCTGGCCCTCTGCCGGGTCCTAACCCTCCGCCGGCTCCGCCTCCCCAACCTGTCCCGACGGCTCCGCTGCCCTGGTTAGTCTCAGCTGTTTCGCCCCCTTGGTGGGTTTGTGCCGGTGGGGGTTCTGCGCTGCCCCACCCCCACTCTCTTGGGCCTGGGTTCGTGTTGGCCCGTCCGGTGGCCGGGCCTTTGGGGGGGGGGGTACTGTCATGTTACGGTGAGCAGCAGCACCACCGTTCCGTGCACTCTCAGTTCCCATCACTCATGAACACATCCCGGACTTGTTCTGTGTCACATGTCGTTAACATTGCACATCAGGTCCCTATCACATAATTTTTAAGTGTTTAAATGTTTCCCCTCTGCTCCCCGAAATATTATTTTTTTTTATAACTTTGTGCTTGAACTTAATTTTTATAAAATATTTTAGATGTTCAAAATTTAGAACCAGTTAATATATTCTTGAATACAGAGTGACCCAAGTTACTTTAGTATGTGACTGAGTACAGTACCGTGTGTGTGAGAGAGATAAAGAAATTAGCTGCAGTTCTGAGGTAGAGACACTGCATATTTATAGTGTGTTAAAAATTATAGTGGTTTACCTTTTGGGTCAAACGACTGAGGAAATCCTGGTTAAGTGAATTATCACTTCTACCTCTGATCAGCAATCATATGATTAATTCACGCTCCTTTTATATCAGGTTAGGGTTTAAGACACAATCTCTGTCATGGTCTATGGCCCCCCTGAAATAGCCTTGGCCACCCTGTGGCCACCCCATGTATAAAACTCTACTTCTGCCACTGACTGGACACAGACAACTGTGTGTGAGTACCAGCAACATGTTCAAGAAGGATTTCTGCAACCACACTGGTCAAATCTGTTCCAAATCCTCCTGACCACTCACATAGCAGAACGAAGCCAGGGTCAGATCACTTGGCTTCACACTCCATTTCTAGACGAACCATCAACAGCGAGATGAGAGGAGAATCCACCTGAGTCCTGAAGGACTCCACATACTACAGGTCAGAGTACCACGGGCCAGTTGACAGGTCACATGGTCCCAACAGAGTGGAAGACACTGTTGTGGTGTTAATCTTGAATTAGTGAAGTGTTGGAAACTCACTATTCCACTACACACCTACACTGACTTGTTAGGTCAAACAGGCAATTTGCTGCGCTGCATGGACCCCTAATAAATATAGTTGCATAGCAACAATGGACGGGGTCCTCCTATATACTGATTATAGGAAAATGTTCTAGTGGGGTACACTAACAGAATGACTCTCTGTCAGATATACATTGAGGGCAAGATGTTTTTGTGAAGCATTGTATTATTGACAACGTAGATCTCATTGTTCAACTTATTCTTCCAGATCACATGGGGAGATGTATGAGGCAAAGGACAATGAGCATAGAGGGAAGCATAAATTTACTAAACAATGAAATAATAAAAAACAGGAAGTAGAACACCTTAGAAACTATACAAAGAAAGAGTAAAAATATGTGTATGAAACAGAAAAAAACTACAGAACACAGTAGAACTGTATGAAAAGACACAATCTATGGATGAAACAAAATAAAAACAACAGGAATAGAAATATACTACACACCATTTAGAAGTAGTTCAAAAAACAAACAGGGAAGAGTGTAAGGAGGAAATTGGAATTGAGAAATCAGTGCAAAAACTAAGAGCAAAAAAAGAAACAACAGTATAAACTTTATAAAAAAAGACTAAAAATCTATGGATGTAACAAAATAAAAACAACAGGAATAAAAATATAATACACACCACAGGGAAGTAGTTCAAAAAACAAACAGGGAATAGTGTAAGGAGCAAAATGGAGTAAAAGGGCAAAAAAAATAAACAACAGGAAGAATAAATAGGGCATCTGCAGAGTAACCCCCAAATGGTGAAGTAAGGGAATGTAAGTAATTAAGCAAAAGTAAGATGTTGGCAAACAAACAATATAAAAAGGCAATATGAAACTAGCAGTACATTTCCTGAAGAAAATGTGTTGTGCTTGCTAGCTAGCCTACTCCTTCAATTTTCCTTGATTGTAAATTCAGAATGCCATTGAGAATTGCCACTTGTACCCGCACAACTATTTATCCCACTTGTACATACATTATACTTGTACAATTCCTGTACATTTTCCACTGCACATTTAGAATTGCATTTACATTAATTGCACATCCATACATTCCACTTGTACATACATATACTTAATACTTTTTCTGCCCTCCTCTATTTGCACTTCTGGTTAGATGCAAACTGCATTTTGTTGTACTGTATTTGTACTGTTCAATGACAAAAAAGTTGAATGTAAAGTATTTATGTTTCAAAATAGTGTTTGCCTATCAAATGGTTTGGAGTCTGTATTTTTTAAGGTTGAAAAGATACTGTTGGTGAGGGTAATTAGCATAAATTAGCATACATGACATAGTTAAAGTTCATAAGTGTTACCAACGACAGGTCTTGTGTCTGTAGCTCGAACGCTTCAAAATATACAGCCTAATAGTTAATTAACACTAATTATGCTAATTAGCATATGTAACATTTGCAGTGGGGATAGCCTAAACATATGAAACATTTGGTTTTGTGTCTGTGGCACGAACGGTTCAAAAGATATTGCCTAATTGTAAAATAATGCTATTTACGCTAATTAGCATACGTAAAATCGATTAACGTTTCATCATATGAACTGGGGATAGCCTAAACGTGCAAAACAAAGTTGGTTTCGTGTTTCTAGCTCGAACAGTTAAAAAGATACAGCCTAGTAGTTAATTAACGCTAATTAGCATACGGAAAATCGCTAAACATTTCCTAATTTGAAGTAGGGATAGCCTAAACTGGTGAAATAAAATTAGTTTTGTGTCTGTAGCTCAAACGGTTCAGAAGATACAGCCTTATAGTTAATTAATGCTATTTATGCTAATTAGCATAGTAAAATCAAAAGTTTCATCATATGAACTGTGGATAGCCTAAACATGAACAACAAAGTTGGTTTCGTGTCTGTAGCTGGACTGGGATCAAAAATCTCCTCTGGCATTTTGGCCAAGACCAGCCCACCACAATCGGTTGGACATTACCCACAAGTACACCATCCTCACACTCCCCTTAAATATACATACCAACTGTATTATTCTCGCAAACCACTACAAAGCTGAGTAGTATGTGCTGTGGACATGTGTACCAGTGCAAGTGGACCGGTGTACTCACTTTCTCTTGACTGACTCCCTGGTGATCAGAGGTGGCAGTGGAGTAGGGCCTACAGAATCTCCATGCTCCAGTAGAATTGTCAATGAAAAGGCTCTGCTAGAAGTCAAATTATCATTTAATTTTTTTAATAAAATGTTAGTATATATAAAGTATACAAGTCAAAATGATTCCTGTGAACTCCACACCAATGGACAGCAAAGATCTCCTCAAACAAGGCAACCTTTAAAAGAGTGAGAGGGGGAGACAGAGAGAAAGGTGAGAATGATAATTGATTGAGTTAAATAATAACAGTACCGGTATCTTTTATCTAAAACAATGTAGAGAAATAGTTGCATGTATTGTATACTTAGTGGAAAAGGCTGCATGGCCCTCTGAACACCCTCAACCCACTTCACCTGTTACTTCAGACTTAGCCTCCAGCAGACATAACCAAAGCACAAGTCTCAACGACGTAGCCGCAAATCTGGGGTTGGTGCTAGCAAAGTCTAAAACTGGCAAGTATAGAGAGTACAGAGATATTGTTATTCACGTTGGCACCAACAACGTTAGGATGAAACAGTCAGAGGTTACAAAGCACAAAGAGTTGCAAAGAGGTTACATAGCATCAGCGTGTAAACTAGCTAGAAAGATGTGTCAGCATCAAGTAATTGTCTCTGGCCCCCTCCCAGCTAGGGGTAGTGATGGGCTCTACAGCAGACTTGCGCAACTCAATCACTGGCTGGACATGGAGTTCTGCCCGTCGCAGGAGGTAGAGTTTGTAGATAACTGGCTCTCTTTTTGGGACTCCAGAAATAGGGCCAAGGCTGATCTGCTGAAGAGCGACGGACTCCATCCTAGCTGGAGTGGTGCTCTTCTTTTATCTAGGAACATTGACAGGAGTCTCACTCCTATAGCCTCACCATGAGATAGGGTGCAGGACAAGCCGCAGGCTGTTAGCTAGCCTGCTAGCATAGTGGAGTCTGTTGATAGCATAGCCAGAGTAGTTAGTACAGTTTTGCCTATTGCGACTGTGACTCGTTCCAGACTGAGAAAAGTTAAAAGGCAGTGCTAACAATAGCAACCTTATTAAGATAAAGCCTTCCTCCACCTCTGTCACAAATAAAAATTACTGTATTACCTCGCTTCTCAAAATGGGACTCTTAAATGTTAGATCCCTTGCTCCAAAGGCAGTTGCAGTAAATGAATTAATCACTGATCATAAACTAGATGTTAGTGGCTTGTGTGAAACATGGCTAAAGCCTGATGAATTGATTGCCCTAAATGAGGCCTCTCCTCCTGGCTATACTAGTTGTCATATCCCCCGTGCATCCCGAAAAGGAGGGGGTGTTGCTAATATTTATGACAGTAAATATAAATTTACTCTTAAACACATCACTGGTTTTCATTCTTTTGAAGTTTTACTCATGAAAGTTAACCAGGCTGATAAATCGTTTTACATAGCTACTATTTACAGCTCCCCAGGGCCATACACAATGTTCCTCAATGAGTTTCCAGAATTCTTGTCTAACCTTGTAGTCATGGCAGATAGTATTCTAATTTTTGGCAATTTCAATATTCATATGGAAAAGTCCAATGACCCTCTTCAAAAAGCCTTTGAAGCTATAATTGACTCAATAGGTTTTATCCAACATGTCTCAGGTCCAACACACTGCCACAATCATACCTTAAATTTAGTCCTGTCACAAGAAATAAATATTGTAGGTCAACATCCTGGAATATCCGTTCACTGTCTTATTACATTTACCGTTAAAACAAGAAACCCACTTGCTCCGCAAACAATGAGTTTCAAAAGCCGTACTATAAATTCTCAGACTACAAATAGATTTCTTGATATTCTTCCAAGCTCGCTCATCAATGACAAAGTAAATAAATCCGCAAACGATCTAATCGAGGATCTAAACTCAACACTGCGAAATACTTTAGATTCGGTTGCACCACTAAAAACAAAAGAAATACGCAAAAAGAAACTTGCTCCCTGGTACACAGACAGTACTAGAGCACTCAAGCAAGCCTCCAGAAAATTGGAGCGAAAGTGGTGCTCCACCAAGTTGGAAGTATTCAGACTAGCCTGGATAGACAGTACACTACAATACTGAAAAACACTCACATCTGCTTGATCAGCTTATTTCTCCAACCTGATTGAGGTGAACAAAAACAATCCAAAATTTCTCGTCGATACAGTTGAAAAGTTAACAAAAAAGCAACGCTCAGCAAGTTGAAGTGGGTCTTCACTTTAGCTGTAATGAATAGATGAACTTCTTTGATGAAAAGATAATCACCATTAGAAAACAAATAACTGACTCCTCCTTAAATAGTTATAGTCCCCAAAATCTCAGTTGTCCTGAGAATGTCCTGAACCTCCCTGACCAGGTGTCAATGGGGACACTTGAATTTTTTGTTCGCTCGACATATTCACTAAATTTGTAATGACTTCTAAACCCACAAATTGTCAGCTAGACCCGATTCCAACAAAATTACTTAAGGAGCTATTTCCGGTGATCAGCCAATGTTGAACATAATAAATTGCTCCTTTTCCTCCAGATGTGTACCAAACTCACTAAAAATAGCGGAAATTAAGCCTCTTCTAAAAAAAATCTAAGACATATTGAACAATTATAGGCCAATATCAAACCTCCCGTTCCTTTCAAAAATCGTAGAAAAATGTGTTTCCCAACAACCGAATGCCTTCCTGAAGACAAATAACATTTATGAAATGCTCCAGTCCGGTTTCAGACCCCATCATAGCACTGAGACTGCACTCGTGAAGGTAACAAATGACCTTCTAATGGCCTCAGACAAAGGTTCCGCATCCGTCCTGTTGTTTCTTGATCTTAGTGCTGCCTTTGACACTATTGAACACTCCCTTCTCTTAGAGAGACTGGAAACCCATATTGGGCTACATGGACATGTTCTAGCCTTTAAATCTTATTTATATGAAAGATATCAGTTCGTATTGTTGGATGGCATATCCTCTGACAAATCAAAGGTATGTTTTGGTGTTCCTCAAGGCTTGGTTTTGGACCCATTATTGTTCTCACTACATATGCTGCCTCTGGGTGATGTAATCCGGAATCACAATGTCAATTTTCACTGTTATGCTGATGACACACAGTTACAGTGGATATAAAAAGTCTACACACCCCTGTGAAAATGCCAGGTTTTTGTGATGTAAAAGAATGAGACAAAGATAAATCATGTCAGACCTTTTTCCACTTTTAATGTGACCTATAATGTGAACAATTCAATTGAAAAACAAACTGAAATCTTCGAGGGGGAAAAATGAAAAATAAAAACCTTACAATAACCTGGTTGCATAAGTGCACACACCCTCTTATAACTGGGGATGTGGCTGTGTTCAGAATTAACCAATCACATTCAAACTCATGTTAAATAGAAGTCATTACACAGCTGCCATCATTTAAAGTGACTCTGATTAATCACAAATAAAGTTCAGCTGTTCTAGTAGGATTTTCCTGACGTTTTCTTAGTTGCATCTTGGAGCAATAGCCATGGTCCGCAGAGAGCTTCCAAGGCATCATAGGGATCTCATTGTTGAAAGATATCAGTCAGGAGAAAGGTACAAAAGAATTTCCAAAGCGTTAGATTTACCATGGAACACAGTGAAGACAGTCATCATCAAGTGGAGAAAATATGGCACAACAGAGACATTACCAAGAACTGGACATCCCTCCAAAATTTATGAAAAGACGAGAAGAAAACTGGTCAGGGTGGCTTCCAAGAGGCCTACAGCAACATTAAAGGAACTGCAGGAATTTCTGGCAAGTACTGGCTGTGTGCTACATGTGACAACACTCTCTCGTATTCTTCATATGAATGGGCTATGGGGTAGGGTGGCAAGACGGAAGCCTTTTCTTACCAAGAAAAACATTCAAGCCCGGCTGAAGTTTGCAAAAACAAACATCAAGTCCCCCAAAAGCAAGTGGGAAAATGTGTTATGGTCTGATGAAACCAAGGTTCAACTTTTTGGCCATAATTCCAAAAGGTATGTTTGGCGCAAAAACAACACTTCACATCACCCAAAGAACACCATACCCACAGAGAAGCATGGTGGTGGCAGCATCATGCTTTGGGGCTGTTTTTCTTCAGCTGGAACCAGGGCCTTAGTCAGGGTGGAAGGAATTATGAACAGTTCCAAATACCAGGCAATTTTGGCACAAAACCTTCAGGTGTCTGTTAGAAAGCTGAAGATGAAGAGGAAATTCACCTTTCAGCACGAGAACGACCCAAAGCACGCATCCAAATCCACAAAAGCATGGCTTCACCAGAAGAAGATTAACGTTTTGGAATGACCCAGCCAGAGCCCAGACCTGAATCCAATTGAACATCTGTGGGGTGATCTGAAGAGGGTTGTGCACAGGAGATGTCCTCGTAATCTGACAGATTTGGAGCGCTTTTGCAAAGAAGAGTGGGAAATTTTGCCACGTCAAGATGTGCCATGCTAATAGACTCCAACCCAAAAAGACTGAGTGCTGTAACTAAATCAAAAGGTGCTTCAACAAAGTATTAGTTTAAGGGTGTGCACACTTATGCAACCAGGTTATTGTGAGTTTTTTATTTTTTCCCCTCAAAGATTTCGGTTTGTTGAATTGTTCACGTTATAGGTCACATTAAAGGTGGAAAAAGTTCTGACACGATTTATCTTTGTCTCATTCTTTTATATCACAAGAACCTGGCATTTTAACAGGGGTGTGTAGACTTTTTATATCCACTGTAACATCAAACTTCTTGTGAATCTGAATCCTCAACCAGCCTATTTATAAAGGCTTTTATTCATTATTTGTTGTCATGGTAAACAGCCAGACACTTGTAAACAATAAAAATATTATTTTGGAACAACTTTTGTTGCACTTTAAAAATTATTTTAAAACCACATAATGTACTAAATATATTTCAGTGTGTTAAAATGGATACAATTATTTGATTTAAATTATATACACATATACAACATTTTTAAATAACTGGGTTATTTCACTCAATGAACTATTTCTATACTACTTTTTGTCCAAAATTACAACACTTTAAATATACTGCTTTTTAACTTTAGGTTGCCTGCTGAGTGTAAACTGTTGGAATTAGAATGAGGACAAAAGACAAGTGTTAAGAAATAATTTGCATGTGCAAAGTTTGAGGAGTTTCCAGAAATGTCAAGAGCTGACTTCTTACGGCTGGTTAAAACCGTTTTATATCGCGACTTCTCTGTACTGGCCTTTTACCTGTCACCATTACAAAGATCTTTACTTGTATGGACACACTCCGAAACAGGCCTTTTCATGCAGTGACCCTCTCCCTGTCCTACTCTCGTCCCACTGTTTCTGCCAGCGTCCCATCCCCACCCTCTTTATCAGCACTTTAAGTTCTCCCCGCCCATACGGTACCCTCCCATCCACACCCTCTTTCTTAACTGCCCACTTCGCCACTCTATCCATCTCTTGATTTCCTTCAACCCCTACATGAGCAGTATACATGTGCTTCAACCCCTACATGTGTCTGTATACAATCTCACGAAGTTACAAAACTCCTCACTTACAAACCTCTCCACACAACCTCTCACGCTACTCGTCTCCCACTTTTTCCTACTCTCTATCATCCTCATGTCAACATTTGGCATAGGGAACAGCCAAGGCGATATACACCCTAATGCGACCACTGGGTCGACAACCTTCCCCTTCAATCCATATTCCTCTGCCTTCTTCTCTATCGTCCACCCATACGCTCTCATCTTTCCACCCTCCCTCTCCCAACATTTTCCCACCACCTCTCCAGCCGGATGTCCTATCCTGCTCCCCTTCAGTCTCACCCAATATGCCAAAGCCAGCTTATCTCTCCTCAATGCCAATTGCATCTCACCTGTCTCCACCTGCACCGCTGCTGTAGGCATCGTCCTACATGCGCCTATGCACAACCTCAACGCACGGGCCTGTATCCTATCCAAACACTGTAGCACCGTCATGGTTGCCGACCCATATACAAAGCACCCATAATATACAACCGACCTGATCATTGCCTGATACACACCCAGCAAAGCTTGCCTGTCAGCCCCCCAATCATATCCTACCACCACCCTCATAAGATTTAACGCCCTTCTACACGTCACATCCACAGCCAACACATGCTTCCTCCAGGTTAACTTCTCATCAAACCACATATCCAAGTATTTATAGACCGTCACCCTGACTATATATTTTTTCCATACATCTGTAACCTCACATCCTCAACTTTCCTATTAGAATACAAAATGAAGCATGACTTAGTGACTGACATGCGAAAACCCCATTTCATTGACCAATCTTCCACGGCCATCACCACACTCTGCATCTTCTTCATCACATACTTCACATTCCTCCCTCTTTTCCAAACTGCCCCATCATCTGCATACAACGCTACCCCTGTTCCCTGCCCAACATCTCTGAAAACATCATCAATCATTATGGTAAACAAAACCGAGCTTACCACACTGCCCTGTGGCCTTCCATTCTCCACCTCAAACTCTCTCGAAACTGCCCCGACCTTCACCCTAAACACTCTCCCAAACAAAAAATCCTTAACCCAATTATACAGCCTACCCCCGATACCTATCATCTCTAGTTTAATCTCTGATTAATCAACAGTCCCTCCCTCCACATAGTATCGTAAGCCTTCTCCACATCAAAATACGTTACACACATAACTTCCTTCTTCGCCAAGGCACTGGCTATCTCCGTGCTAACCGTAATCAAAGCATCAGCAGTTGACCGACCTCTCCTGAACCCACTCTGTGCTTCACTCACTAAACCTCTACTGTCCAAATAATACATCAACCTATTCACAATCATCTTCTCCATTAGCTTACACAAATTCGACATGTGCGCTATGGGCCTATAACTAACTGCTTTCGTAGGATCCTTACCCGGTTTCACAAACGGCAGCACCACGGCTCTCTTCCACCCTCCAGGGAGGACCCAACTCCTCCACACCATATTATACAAATCGAGGACCGCTTTCTTCACATTCTCTGAAGCATTCTTAACCATCATGTAACACACCCTATCTTCCCCTGGAGCAGTCCTTCCACATCCCTCTAGAGCTCTGGTCAATTCATACATAGTCAATTCTGCATCCATGGTGTCTCCTCTCCCCACTCTTTGACTCATTACGTCCTCATGCTCCTTCAACATCATCCATTTCCTCCTCTTAGCTTCCTCGCATAAATGATCGCACCTGTGAACAGCTGCCAACGCCCACCATAACTTTAAACTCCCCATCTACTCCCGGCTGCCCACTTCCCCTATCAACCACACTAAGACATCTGTCTGACGGTAATTCCCTCTCTCCAGCTTCTATCACCCCCCTACCTCTTTTCCTGTTCCCCTTCCCTATCGTCCTCGTATGAGGCATTTGTTCCCTTACCTCCTCTCCCTCATCCATGCCAGCCCCAGTCACGGTAGTCATGCAACTCCGCCAACAACTTCCTTCCCGATTTCTTCACTCCCTTTCCACTGTTTGTCTTGCACTTATTTCCTCTCTTCTGGCCTAGCCTTCCCTTTGTATCATCTAGTACTTTCGTCCTGTGTTCTCCACATCCAACTCTGGTCTTCATGCGATCAACAGTATGTGTTTGTTTTCCGCGGTCCTCAATCTACATCCGCCCCGGAAATGCACCACAACGGACCACTGGCGCCTCCTCACCTGCTGCTGTTCTTGTTATTTTTCCGTGTTTCAAAGTTGTTTTCCTCAATTATTGGTTGAAATCTAGCCATGTGATTGCTGCAATATTCAAATAAGGAATTGAAACCAAACAGACGTTAATAACTGCGTTAAGTGATACTGAACGCCGTAAGTTTCAGTGCTTATTGACATCAACAACGGCGTTGCAAACGGTGTGTAGAACAGGGGAAACACCGTTTTGGATGGCGACATGAATGATTGAAGATGCTGTAAATGACGGTGCTTATTGCAGCACTTGGACGGCGTCATAAACGTCATTTTACAACAGCGGAAACGCCGTTTTGGACGGCGGTTTACTGGGGAATGGTATATTTTGCGTGTCATTGGACGACGTGGGACGCCGTAATGTGTCATGTTTATGACTCACTTGGCCTTCCATATGTCACTCACTCCGATGGGCATGCGTCGTCCGTTTTTGCTCCGATGGGCAACACATCATCCGTCTGTATGAGCCGACAACCCTGTCCACTTTTTCAGATTCAGCACATGCCCCTCGGAAGGTCTGTGCGTGGTACTGCCACCGAGCGCATGAATATACAGCTTTGGAAAAAATTAAGAGACCACTTTTCTTAAATCAGCATCTCTACATGTATGGCAGCCATTCCATTCCAGTGTCTGTTTAATTCCAAAACAGGCACACCTCATTTACTGAAAGCGGTACTGATTAGGTGATTACCTGAACCAAATCTAATTTAAAGTATAAAAACCACTGCTGTGGTTATCACTATGCTCTTGCAATAGGACCAGCTGGATGGCAAAAACAGTGCAAGCAGTACCTCAAAGGTAATTTGAATAAAAAATGACTATTCAACATGACAAAAGAATTGAAAAGAAAAGTTTTGAGTGAGGAAAATAAGGGTTCAATTCTGGCTTTACTAGCAGAGGGATACAGTGAGCATCAGGTTGCTTCCATCCTGAAAATTTCAAAGACGGTGGCTCATAGGAACAAGGTCAAGCAACAGACATTGGGGACAACAAAGCTACAGACTGGCAGAGGGCGAAAACGACTGTCCACTGACCGAGATGACCGTCAACTCATTCAAATGTCACTCAACAACCGTAGGATGACATCAAGTGACCTACAAAAAGAATGGCAAACAGCAGCTGGGGTGAAGTACATGGTTCGAAATGGGCTCCTAGGGGCAGGGCTGAAGTTGTGCAAAGCTAGAAAAAAGCCCTTCATCAATGAGAAGCAAAGAAAAGCCAGGCTGAAGTTTGCAAAAGACCATAAGGATTGTATTGTAGAGGAATGGAGCAAGGTCATCTTCTCTGACGAGTCAAATTTTCAGCTTTGCCCAACACCTGGTCGTCTAATGGTTAGAGGGAGACCTGGAGAGGCCTACAAGCCACAGTGTCTCGCACCCACTGTGAAATTTGGTGGAGGATCGGTGATGATCTGGGGGTGCATCAGCAAGGCTGGAATCGGGTAGATTTGTCTTTGTGAAGGACACATGAATCAAGCCAAGTAAAAGGTTATCCTGGTAGAACACCGAGTGGTGGAGAGCATGCCAAGACTCATGAAAGCTGTGATTAATAATCAGGGTTATTCCACCAAATATAATATTTCTGAACTCTTCCTAATTTAAAACATTAGTATTTTGTTGTTGAAAAATGAATATGAATTTGTTTTCTTTGCATTATTTGAGGTCCGAAAACAATGCATCTTTTTTTGGTTATTTTGACCAGTTGTTATTTTCTACAAATAAATACTCTGACAATATTTTTATTTGGAATTTGGGAGTTCATCATTACTAACATTATTGTTAATGTTGGTGTTTGCTGTGGTAAGGGGTGGGGTAGCCACCTGCACTTTAACTGAAGCTACATGGTCCACAGGCCCTGTGTTGCTAGTGGTATTGTCACCTTACGGAGGCTGCTCCAGGCTTTCATTTAATTCTGGTTGGGTAGTTGAGACACTCTCACTTATCACATTTACTTACCCATAGCTTTTCCTGTTTTGACAGGTGGCTGGTGTTCATTCTTTCCCCTGACATCAGTGAAACTGTATGTTTGCTCTAGGCTAGGTTAATGATGCAATACATTTGATTTGACTAAAATGTAATGTCATTTTGTTGACTAAATTGGCTCACAGGATTTTGTAATTCTGAGAATAACTAGAAATGTCATTATTCAAATGACAGAAATATGACTACAACTTGATATTTTAGACAAAATGACTAACACTACACTATAATGAAAGTAATACTGGTTCAAGTATACATTTTGAGATAATGTATTGTCCTGAGAAACCATTAAAATATTGAAAAATACTTAAAGGTGAATAAGTCACATTACATAATAAGTAGTACAATGCAGTACTGTACTGTTTGAGTTTGAAAATGTAATATGACCTCATAAGCATTCTTGTGAAAGTGCATGGATTTTCATTTGTGTGTGTGTGTGTGTGTGCGTACATACTGTTAAGTCTGAATTTTAAGAAATGCCTACAGAGGCCTGTAGTTGGCTTGATTTTCAGCTCAGAATCCTTTGAGGATTGGTTAAGGGGGATTGTTATGCATGTAGACTTTTCTGTGGGAGGACTTGATAATACCAGTCTTGCCCGGATAGTACTGGATATTCTTCAACCAGCGGGTGGAGGGTCTATGGTGAAGTCTACTAGCCAATCAGTATAGGAGGAGTCTACTTTCCAAACACAGTTGGTCTAGGGAAAGAAAATCTTCCCTGTAAACAACTCCATGTTATGTGTTAAAATGTTGTTGACTAGGTTCAAGTGGTTTTGTATCATGGACTGAAAAAGCAACTTGTAGCATAAGTTCCTTATTGACATTTCTTGTTAATACAAATAATTGCAACTATTTACTAATACAATTGATCATATGTATATTTCAGCAAGCGACTTCAACCTGTTTTACTACCATGCAACTTATGAAAGACTAGATTTATGGCAGAGCATTTTGATATCAACAATGCATGTTTGAGGAAGTTTGATTAAGCTGGATGAGCATGTATGTGGCCTAGGAAAGTGAAGTGAATGGGCAAAAGGAGCAAGAGAGGGGTGCCTTCTCATGTCAGATGCTTGGTCATGTTGACAACATGTGGGAGTGTTGCATTGTTAAAAAATATATATTCTCTTATATATGAAGTATACACTCACCTGCTACTTCATTAGGTACACCTTTTCAACTGCTCATAAAGGCAAATATCTAATCAGCCAATCATGTGGCAGCAACTCAATGCATTTAGGCATGTAAGCCTTGTCAAGACGATCTGCTGAAATTCAAACCATTTAAGTGACTTTGAACATGGCATGGTTGTTGGTGCCAGACTGGTTCGTGTATTTCAGAAAGTGCTGATCTACTGGGATCTACGCAAACAACATGAAAGCATGGATCCATCCTGCCTTATATCAACGCTTCGAGCTGGAGGTTGAGGTGTACACTTTGGCCCGTTAGTACCAGTTGAGCATTGTTTAAACACCACAGCCTACCTGAGTATTGTTGCTGACTATGTCCATCCCTTTATGACCACAGTGTATACTCTTCTTCTTAACTCTCACTACGTAGTTGTCAGATGCCATGTCACAAGAATTTCATTGTGCAGGATGACAGTGTGGTGTTTGGTGCATTTGACAAATAAACCATCTTCTAATGGCTACTTCCAGCAGGATAACACGCCACGTCACAAATTTCACATCATCTCAAACTGGTTTCTTGAACATGATAATGAGTTCACTGTACTCAAATGGCCTCCACAGTCACCAGATCTCAATCCAATAGAGCACCTTTGGGATGTGGTGGAACGGGAGATTTGCATCATGGATGTGCAGCCGACAAATATCCAGCAACTGCGTTATTGCTATAATGTCAATATGGACCAAAATCTCTGAGGAATGTTTCCAGCATCTTGTTGAATCTATGCCACAAAGAATTAAGGCAGTTCTGAAGGCAAAGGTGGGTCCAACCCGGTAATAGCAAGGTGTACCTAATGAAGTAGGCCCGGTGAGTGTATATGCTATACATGTGAAAACAGATTTCCAATCATTACTCAAGATGCTTTACAGATCTTAACAAATAATATTAACAATAATACAAAATATTATAAATAAAAATAATATAGGTTATCGTACAAGACAACCAAAACCACATTGCATGCACCAAATAATCAGAATGACAAAATGCAATATCACACAAAAATAAGTAAGCATATAAAAGCACACCAGAGGAAAACTCAACATGATGACAGACTAAACAGAAGAAGTGAAATAGACAGGATAGAAACTTCAGAAGACAACAGAGAATCCAAGAAAGTGAAGCCAGTGTGGAAATGCTGTCTTCGTTTCGTGTGGACTTGTGTGGACTCAACATATGTGTCAAGAGGAAGTCATCAGCATCTTGTGAGCAACATTAAAGAAACACTTCCGGGTCACGAAAATCAGGAAATTTTCAAAATAAAAGAGACCAACATATTACTTCAAAACTGACATAAATTGAGTTTATTAATTGTTTAAGAAAATGTACCTCTCAAAACATTGACAACAATTCATATATGACCATATTTAAGAGTAATTTCAATAAAAAGTGGGTATTAAAACACGTTTCAAGGGCAAAATTCAGACAATGCCAATGACTGAATATGGAATACATATTGCCTCATAGCTCATAAACTATTGAATATTCCACAGAGAAAGCAACGTAGGAAATGTTCAGGAGAATGTGTAAAATAAGACAAACCTGTTTAATCATGGGAAATGGTGTGCTACATCTAACAACACAATATTTTCCACACTCTCTTTTTCCACAATGTAACTCAATGGATATGAAATACATATTGCCCTGTACAGAAAAAAACTGTTCTATACACCGCAGTGAATGTATTGTAGGAAATGTACAGGAGAGTGGATAGAGTAATTATATGCAATAAAATCAAGGGGCACTGTGTATTTGCAATTGTTGCTGGCATTTTACTCCTCCCATACCATTGGCCACAATGTAAGTCAATGGATATGAAATATATATTGCCTTATACAAAAAAACTATTCTATACACCGCAGTGAATGTATTGCAGGAAATGTTCAGGAGACTCTATACAGTGATTATATGCAAAGAAATCAAGGGGCACTGTGTATTTGCAATTGTTGCTGGCATTTTACTCTACCCATCGCATTGGCCACAATGTAACTCAATGGATATGAAATACATAGTGACTCATACAGAAAAAACTATTCTATACGCCGCAGTGAATGTATTGTAGGAAATGTTCAGGAGACTCTAGATTGATTATATGCAAAAAAACAAGGGGCACTGTGTATTTGCAATTCTTGCTGGCATTTTACATTCCATTGGCCACAATCCAAATTACTGAATAGCCATCAATTTAGATCCATTATTCCTTGTGTTAATGGAGGTGATAATCACTACATTACTTGGTAATTACTTATTAATTCAGCCAACGATCTTAAGTAGTTGTCAATGACTTACATTAACCGGTCATTAGCCTCCTGTTCCACCTTTAGAGATGTAGGTGAAGCCCAAAAGACTGTTAACAGTTTAATACTTTTTAGATAAACAAAACAATTTTTTAATGAAATACTTCCAACTATTACATACTAGTTCAACTTGACCAATTAAATTTCTTTGTGAAAATAGTACTTATGTATTTGTCTGTAAATATATAAAATTGTTTAATGTGTGAATATGATACTGAAAAAAAGGGAATGTTTGCATACTTTCTTTGTAAGAAATGTTGTGGTTGTTCCAGTTTTAGCCACATCAGATCAGTACAAAAATTACTTAACTACTGCGAACACCAACATGTAATTATATTCCAACTACCAAAATCTATGCTACAGTATGTAGTACCAAGCCATACTGCAACATGTAGTGTAATTTCCAGTTTAACTAATTTATGCAAAATCTAGCTCACTGCTTAGCATCTGTCCAAATTGTAAATAAAATAATTTGTTACTTTTTGATAAACAAAATAATTTTTACAACAAAATCATACCATAACCAATTTCCAACTATTACATACTAGAATACGTTCAACTTCATCAACTCTATAAGAAAGATTTATTTTATTACAACTACATTCAAGCCATAGCTTAAATTGAGAAAAAAATAAGTATTTGTCCTTATATTGAAAGATATATGTTTCAGTTGTGAAGTAGGAAGGCTTGTATTGTATATGAGTATTCAGTACGGTTTGTGGACTCCAGAGAAAATGATAACACTTTAAAATCTTCTTGCTTGGGTACAGACATTGTCTCAGAGCCCCGGTGGTCCAGTGCCTCCTACCAGACGGTAACTGAGCAGATGTCTTGGATGTCCTTATGTAATATTAGGGTCAGGATATCAGCACCTGAAATACAACAAACATTCTGAGAGCCATAGTGGAAGTGCACATATTGCATGATCACATTATTGCAGACTAATCTTGTAACAATGTACAAGGAATAATTTGTTCATGGTGTTCCCCATCTGCTGAATATTTTCTGACATTAATGCAGTAACCTTTTTTCTGATAATTCATTTAAAATAGAACATCTCATGTTGTTTTGAATGAATTCATTAATGTTATCTCCAAATAGGACTGCTTTAGTGAACACACACACATAGGGACCACAACTATTTCCATCTACCTGAGCTTTGAAATGTCCACAACGATGATAAAATTCATATTTCAGAACAATGTCCACAACTTTTGCATGTAAAGCCAAATACTGTAATGCCAGATACTTCTGTAGTGGGTGAAGAATGCTCTGCAGTTGATTCTCATGCTGCTTTAAGGAGTCCATTAATTTAACATTCAGTGTTATACAGTTCTGTGCATGTACTTTCTTTTTAATATCTATAGCTATGGCCATCCTATGGTCATTTAAAATGACAGGTATTATTACATTTTCAAAACACCACCAATTGTGTGCTACTCTAGGTACCTTAGGCAGAACATCCATCCTTTCAGAAAATAGAATTTGTAGCTGTTGGCTAACGAAAGACGCAGGGCACATCAGCACAAAGTGATCCTCCAAATGAGATTTAATTAGATCAAGGTACTCATCAATTATCTTATCACTGAATTTCCATTGCTTATTGTATCAAAATCCTCAGCAGCCAGTGAAGATGGTTTTCTGTGAGTTGGCTTAGGAATGTCTTTATTTTGAGAGGAATCACATTCCTTGCATTTGTCAGTGGACATGTGAATTACTTCTTTCTGACCAAAGTGGAGAACTTCTACACTACTTGTAAGATCATATGCAAGAAGACAGAATGTGTCCTTAAGCAACAATTTCTTGAGTAACACAAAAGTATAGCCCACTGGCATCTTTAATGTCTTAGTGCAGTTTGCATGCCAAAGCTGGTCATGATATTTATACAGTTTCATAAATGGGTATTCATCTGAAAATGTGACTATACTGGAAAGAGTATATGTGTGTTTGCTAAATATCGAAGGTAAAGTAAAGCTTCTAGGTAAGTGCATGCTCACTGTGTCCATTTTTATAACCAAAGTCTTTGGGGTATGGGTAACATAACATGTTGGGAGCCTTTTGATTTCTTAGATACATTACATGCTCTGTTCTGTTGGACTGAAACAAGATATTCACCAATGCTTTCTGCAGAAATATCCCTTTGTTCTACTATGAGTTGTTTTGTGTTTAGACTGTGAATGTAGAGCAGGTCATTTGCCAAGACGTTAGCAGGTAGAATTGGAGGACAAGAAGTAAATGTTACCATTGGACAATCCTCTGTCAGGCCAGACTCAGAGGCAGTACATTCAGGTGGTCCATCAGGGTCACCATCACTACTGTCAAATTCTGCCCACCATAGACTACTTCTTCCTGTGGCTCCAGCATCTGACTAACACCAGTACAGACTCCACCTCTGTACGTAGTGCTTGGCTTCGCACCATACGACTCCTTGCCCTATGTTGTCCTTCTGAAAACACAAGACCTCTTCGACCAACTCCTTTCCCTCCTGTACTCAGCTTTGTGGCATGCGTTTCCGCTCTCTTCCTGGTCCTGCTTTTCTGCTTGGGTTTAGTCTCTTGCAGTGGTTCCTTCTGAACTCTGTAGGACTTGGGGAAGCACAGGAAGGACACCTCCATGTCAGGCTGACCATTGATGGGGATCTGGTTGTAGCAGATGACGCCACCATTGACAGCACCCTGTAAATGATTTGAATATTTCAGGTTAAACAGTGGATATTACAATTTCTAACATGCACTACTAAATACGTTTTTGATGACCACAATAACATACCTGGCAGATCTCTTGATAGTACTCCTCTGCACGCCAGCTTGGCACAAAAAGCATTTTGCCTTGACATGGCTGAACTGATGGAGAAGCAACACGGGTAGGAGCAATTAATGTAGAGACAGCAGCTCCTGGAGGTCCATCGGTGAGTTCAGTGGCCGGACCAACCTGACGTTCACCCGGATCGTCCTGAAATCATGAAAAACTACATTCATGTTCTGGACACAGCATATAAACCTAGGCTAAATGAAAGAAAAGATAAACATTTAGAAGAAGAAATCTGAAACAGAATTGGATGACAAGAAGTAAATCGTACCATTGGACAATCCTCTGCCAGGCCAGACTCAGAGGCGGTACACTCAGGTGATGCATCGGTGAGTTCAGTGGCCTGACCAACCTGACGTTCGCCTGGATCATCCTGAAATCATGAAAAACTACATTCATGTTCTGGACGCAGCATATAAACCTAGGCTTACCATTAACCCTAACCTAGACAAATATTGAATTTGCATTACTAGTTAAGAAATTACACAAAATTATGAGATATCTTACAATTTGGACCCCAGCACAACGAGGTCTAGTTGTACCGATGACCTGCATTTCCTCAAACGAAGTGTCTTTGATCAGTGCAGCCATAACAGCCATCCCAAAATCATCGCTCAAATGAATTTTATCCGGGCACCAGTAGCACCGCTCGTAGGGCCGGAAGGCCCTGGACATCTCCCTTCGGTAAGTCACACCCAGATCCCATGCTTGGGTTTCATACTCCAGGGCCAGCAGTTCTTGGTAATTTAGGTCCTTTTTCCCGTCAATGCGGTGTGGAAAATCAAGGACAAATACCTGAAAATAATTTGACGTGATATTGACAGATTTTAGTAATTTATAGAAATGTCTGTTAAATTACGCATTTCATTTACAGTAACATGTTTATATAACAAGTAATGGCAGTTAAAGTTTTACCTGAAGCCATCTCAACTTAGCAGCAAGGAGGAGTTGTTTAAACTCTTCCCCTGCCTGAGCAATGGATGGGCTGGCTTCAAGATTGTTACCAGGAGCGATCAGACATACTACGTCTGGGACAAGGCCTTTGGGTAACACCTCCCCACGAACATCTGCCATCAGATGTGAAGCTCTTGCTCCAGGAGTGGACATGAAGCCAAAAGCCATGGAAGGTCGACCAGTGCAATCAGCCCGATTTGGCATAGGGACAATGTTATCCACTAAGGCACGGAGATGAGAAATCACCAGGACAAACTATAAGGAAAGAAAGTTAGAGATTTATCCCAATATTGTTTTGAAAATGTGATGTGCACATCCTTAAACCTTCATAGTAAATTACAAATGTGGGCTGTTAGGTTTAGTCTAAATATAACTAATATGGGGCATTACAACTCAGAACCTACATCAAACAACATGCAATATAAAATATGATGTACTAAACGATAACAGGACAGGATGTGCAGTACATACAGTTAATCAAAGCAGTTACTCACCTTTCTACCCAAGATGATCTCCTTCCGTCTTGGCAGTTGGAGTTTATGCTGCTTAGGATGGGGATTGTATTCCGAATGTGGCTAATTCTTTGCTGCGTGGCGGGAGCCAAACTGGTACAACATTCCTGTCATGACTGAAAAGTCAATATTATTTCCGGCTGTCTAGAACGAGAACGTTTGCTTGGGGACAAACATATTACAGGGCTGCACAATGTTGGTCCTGGAGGGGGAAACACTTCTGTGTTTGATTTCTAAGAGCAAGTTAGCACTCAGGCTGATTCAGTTGCGCTCAGATGGTATCCCTGGTTGGAATAAGTCATGAAGACCTGGGTTTTGGCCTTACGGGACCAACATACAGGGCAGCCATATGCTATACATTTGGTAACATAGAGACATCCATGGTGCTTTAAAGAGTCTCAGCCATTTAGCCCTAGGCTAACTGTTTTATTAAACCTCTCTGGGAGTTTTGATGTAAATAATCCAAGTAAGCCAATAAGGAGAAGCTGTGTACATTTTGACAATACCAATGAATCAGAAATTTGCTCAGGCCAATGAAATTAAAAACATATGAATACCAACATGAATCAAACAGCAACACCAACAAATTGAGAAGAAATTGCCAACCTAATGAAGAAAAAATGCCTCTTCAAAAGTTGCTGAGGAGATTTTTGAATGGTGATTCAGTACAAATGTAAGCTGATTCAAGCAAAGAGCCAAACAAGGATTGTCTGCAAATGTGGTTGGTCCTACTTACCTGGTTGATGGGACACACCCTCCCATTTTACAGGCCTATCAAATGAGAGATATGTCAACGACATGCTACCTGACAATTGAAAGGACAATTGGGATAACAATAGCATGAGTTCATTTTATAGTCAAATAAATTATAAAACTGATAAAAAGTGCAGAAGTCAAACGCATGTTTTGTATTCATAGACCTGCAAACAATTCTATATATGATCAAAGAAACAAACATGAAGTTGTAGTAACAAATTATTTTATTTACAATTTGGACAGATGCTAAGCAGTGAGCTAGATTTTGCATAAATTAGTTAAACTGGAAATTACACTACATGTTGCAGTATGGCTTGGTACTACATACTGTAGCATAGATTTTGGTAGTTGGAATATAATTACATGTTGGTGTTCGCAGTAGTTAAGTAATTTTTGTACTGATCTGATGTGGCTAAAACTGGAACAACCACAACATTTCTTACAAAGAAAGTATGCAAACATTCCCTTTTTTTCAGTATCATATTCACACATTAAACAATTTTATATATTTACAGACAAATACATAAGTACTATTTTCACAAAGAAATTTAATTGGTCAAGTTGAACTAGTATGTAATAGTTGGAAGTATTTCATTAAAAAATTGTTTTGTTTATCTAAAAAGTATTAAACTGTTAACAGTCTTTTGGGCTCACCTGCATCTCTAAAGGTGGAACAGGAAGCTAATGACCGGTTAATGTAAGTCATTGACAACTACTTAAGATCGTTGGCTGAATTGTTAAGTAATCACCAAGTAAAGTAGTGATTATCACCTCCATTAACAGAAGGAGTAATGGATGTAAATTGATGGCTATTCAAGAATTTGGAATGTGGCCAAAGGAATGTAAAATGCCAGAAACAATTGCAAATACACAGTGCCCCTTGTTTTTTTTGCATATAATCAATCTATAGAGTCTCCTGAACATTTCCTACAATACATTCACTGCGGCGTACAGAATAGTTTTTTCTGTATGAGTCAATATGTATTTCATATCCATTGAGTTACATTGTGGTCAATGGGATGGGTGGAGTAAAATGCCAGCAACAATTGCAAATACACAGTGCCCATTGATTTCTTTGCATATAATCACTGTATAGAGTCTCCTGAACATTTCCTACAATACATTCACTGCGGCGTATAGAATATTTTTTCTGTATGAGTCAATATGTATTTCATATCCATTGAGTTACATTGTGGCCAATGGGATGGGTGGAGTAAAATGCCAGCAACAATTGCAAATACACAGTGCCCCTTGATTTCTTTGCATATAATCACTCTATAGACTCTCCTGAACATATCCTTCAATACATTCACTGCGGCGTATAGAATAGTTTTTTTGGTATAGGGCAATATGTATTTCATATCCATTGAGTTACATTGTGGCCAATGGGATGGGAGGAGTAAAATGCCAGCAACAATTGCAAATACGCAGTGCCCCTTGATGCTTTTGCATATAATTACTCTATCCACTCTCCTGAACATTTCCTACAATACATTCACTACGGCGTATAGAATAGTATTTTCTGTATGAGTCAATATGTATTTCATATCCATTGAGTTACATTGTGGCCAATGGGATGGGTGGAGTAAAATGCCAGCAACAATTGCAAATACACAGTGCCCCTTGATTTTTTTTTGCATATAATCAATCTATAGAGTCTCCTGAACATTTCCTACAATACATTCACTGCGGTGTATAGAATAGTTTTTTTGGTATAGGGCAATATGTATTTCATATCCATTGAGTTACATTGTGGCCAATGGGATGGGAGGAGTAAAATGCCAGCAATAATTGCTAATACACAGTGCCCCTTGGTGCTTTTGCATATAATTACTCTATCCACTCTCCTGAACATTTCCTACAATACATTTACTGTGGCGTATAAAATAGTTTTTTCTGTACAGGGCAATATGTATTTCATATCCATTGAGTTACATTGTGGCCAATGGGATGGGAGGAGTAAAATGCCAGCAACAATTGCAAATACACAGTGCCCCTTGATGCTTTTGCATATAATTACTCTATCCACTCTCCTGAACATTTCCTACAATACATTCACTGCAGCGTATAAAACAGGGCAATATGTATTTCATATCCTTTGAGTTACATTGTGGTCAATAGGATGTAGAATGGGTGGAGTAAAATGCCAGCAACAATTGCAAATACACAGTGCCCCTTGATTTGTTTGCATATAATCAATCTATAAAGTCTCCTGAACATTTCCTACAATACATTTTTACAATATACAACAAGCAAAGTGGCCAAATCGATACATTTAATATGATTAAAATCGCGTTTTACCGCGGACTTTTATTTTGAAGGCAAAATCCGACAACCGGAAGTCTTATTGTTGCTACGGAATCTCTAATGTTGCCAGCATGACGCTACTGAGGAAGTCACATTCATTTTGAGGCGACTTTGTAGTCTGGCAGAGCCGGGCATCTGATTGATCCCTGTCATCCCGGTTCCAAAATAATGCTGTCGCTGTATTAGCAGTGTAAATTCCAGATTGCGGAAACCCGGGCTAGATAATCGAATCCCCTGGTTGTTCCCCTGGTTGTTAACGTGCGGACGGATGAGGGGCGTCATGCTACACCTTGTCCAATCGAAATGTAGGCGTGAGTATACATCAGAGTCTCATTGGGTTAAAGTTTCGCTTCCTCTGTACCTCTAGCTAGCATAAATATCAACAACACCGTTCATACGTATCTGAAGAAAGGCTAGAAAGCGTTAAGCGTGTAACTCGTACAAAGTATTAGAGTGATCCTTGCGGGTACAGAATGTCGGTCGACAGTGTTTTTCGGACGCGTTCTCTCGGCGTTGCTGCTGTGGGTCTTCCTGATCAATATGCCGACGGAAAAGCAGCGAAAGTGTGGCAGCTGTATATCGGAGACACGCGGAGTAGAACCGAGGAATACAAAAGCTGGGTGGTATCCCTGTTAAAAAAACACAAGGTGCAGAAGATACTGGATGTAGCCTGCGGTACAGGGTAGGCAATGTTCCCAATACAACTATTTCTGAACTCTACATTCCTCCGTAGCTAACACAGCACTTTGGCCCAAAAAAACGCTTTAAATCACTGTAATACAACACCAGAATGAGATTTTATGAGTATATCGATCATTTCTTTACATAAACAACCGTTTTTTTCTCTTGACAATGTGGCACCGTTTCGTTAATGTCGACGAATAGGCCTTGATTGTATTTGCTGGAATATTCCATTACATTAGTTACCAGTTGCCACGTTTTTTTATTCAGTCTAGGCTACCAAAGACGCATTGTGTGTTAGTTAATAAGACAATAATTAATGATCAACACATTTTTGTCGTCAAAATGTGGATAGGCATTTAAATATAGTCTGTTACTTAGTACTTGATACTGTATAGGCTAGTAAATATACTGATAATACATTTAACATTTGAGGACGGATCGATATTGGTATTTGGGACTGGTTAAAAACGGGGAGGGGGCTTTGTAACTTATTTTGCTCCAGGGAGGGCGTATAGGGGAGGGCCATGAGAATTAATTTTGTTTTGTGATGGGTTAAAATAGTTTTGATGGTTTTCCTTATTTACTTAGTTTCTTCCTTCACGTCACATTCTTCCTTGTTAGTAATTTGTATGATGGAGTGATATTGGATGAATCTGAGCTGCTTTCTGAAGCTCAAAATCAATCAATCAATCAAATGTATTTATAAAGCCCTTTTTACATCAGCAGTTGTCACAAAGTGCTTTTACAAAACACCCGGCCTTAAAACCCCAAGGAGCAAACAACAGTAGTGTTGAATTTCAGTGGCTAGGAAAAACTCCCTAAGAAGGCCGAAATTTAGGAAGAAACCTAGGGAGGACCCAGGCTCAGAGGGGTGACCAGTCCTCTTCTGGCTGTACCGGGTAAACATATTAAGAGTACAATTGTAATAATGAATAAGTGCACGTGGGCTGAGTCCAGAGTCTAGTTAAACTTAGTCCTGGTCGGAAGCATGACCAGATGGACAAGGACAGGGACAACACGAGGAGGGGGAGGTGTCAGCACAGTGGCAGCTGAAATCGTCAGGTATCGTCTTGATCTGCAACACAACCAGGAGGACTTTGGACCGGGACAGCAACGGGTCTTTCAAGCCT
>JACXGI010007843.1:0-35672 GCA_016801175.1 Esox masquinongy
ACTAGACCACAGAGCAATGGAAGAAGGTGGCCTGGTCTGATGAATCACGTTTCCTTTTACATCACATGGATGGCCAGGTATGTGTGCGTCACTTACCTGGAGAACACATGGCACCAGGATGCACTATGGGAAGGAGGCAAGCCGGCGGAGGCAGTGTGATGCTTTGGGTAATGTTCTGCTGGGAAACCTTGGGTCCTGCCATTCATGCGGATGTTACTTTGACACGTACCACCTACCTAAGCATTGTTGCAGACCATGTGCACCCTTTTGTGGCAACGGTATTTCCTGATGGCATTGGCCTCTTTCAGGTGTGGGGGTGCCGTAGTGGAGCTTCAGCGTCATGCCACAGTACCCTTAGGGCACCTCAGAGGAAAACAGTGGGGCTGCAGCCCAAACGAAGAGCCCTCACAAGCCACACCTGGAGTCCATCAGGGCTCGTCAGGGCAAGGACATAAGGGACTCTCAGGCAGGTATGTCAAGGAGAGTCTGGAAATGCTGACTGTCTTTTTGTTATCTATGTTCCAGAGAGTGAAGGTGAAGCAGACTGAGCCAACTTCCCAGAATACAGGTGCCCTCGCCGAAGCCTGTGCTCCAGCTACCCTCATTGACCCCTTGGTCTTTGCGCGTTTTTGATTTCCCTTTTTTCGAGTTTGTGTTTGGATTTATTATAAATGCCCAAAGGCTTCCCAGCATCTCCGCATCAGGCCTCTTTGTTCTCAACACCGCTACACAGGATAATGCATACTACCACGAAGCAAAAATGGTTCAGGAATGGTTTGAGGAACACAACAATGAGTTCAAGGTGTTGACTTGGCCTCCAAATTCCCCAGATCTCAATCCAATCGAGCATCTGTGGGATGTGCAGGACAAACAAGTCCGATCCATGCTGGCCCCACCTCGCAACTTACAGGACTTGAAGGATCTACTGCTAACGTCTTGGTGCCAGATACCACAGCACACCTTCAGAGGTTTAGTGGAGTCCATGCCTTGACAGATCAGGGCCGTTTTGGCAGCAAAAGGGGAACCTACACAATATTAGGCAGGTGGTCATAATGTTATGGCTGATTGGCGTATATTTATATTGTTGGCTATGATGCCAATAAACAAAGCGCAAATTTTGTCTTTAGGTTGGATTGTGAGGAAGTCTGATTTAAACATTGTAAATGGCATCTCGTATTTGGCAATATTTTAGGCCATATTGAATTTTGCTATGATTTCGGCTCCCTCGCTTGGTTTGCTCTATCATTCCGCCACTTTTGCTGCTTCATTTTGGAAATGACCATCATGCAGGGCAATAATAGTATAGTTTGCCTTCCTAGGAACTGATTCTTAAACCCACAGCATGACCACGTCACAGTTACCGGCAGGAGAAGGGAGGAGTCAGAGGAAGAGTATTTTTTAAATTGCAAGAAAAAGGGTTGCAAATTTTGGTCAGCGTCCTTCTGTACTCCATGTTCAACCCTGACTGACTATGTACGACTCCTGTTTAACCCTCAGGTATGCCGACGAGTGGTTGGCCATATCACCAATGATGATGACACAGGGAAGGAGGTTTAGAGCCCCTTGCTGAGTGGTACCCGGTAAACTACCACATACTCTATGTCAAAAAACAAACAAAGATGCTGACTGAAGTTGAGATGGAATGTGTTATGGAAATTTCTTGAACTAATGTATATTTTAGTATTGTCTGCTTTTCTATTCCCTGGTGTGAAACTCTGGTCTTTTTTTGTGACACACGCCTGAATGATACCAGTAGATCATTGGGTTTTCTGATCATTTGTTAATCTGTCTAAACCAATAAGGGTATGTGTCCTTTGTTCTTCAGGAATGTGGCTGGCTGTCATTTACGATGTTTCCCTAGCCTCTAATAGATGGAATTGCCATCATAAACATTCATCATCGATTACTAATGAACAACAGCTACTCACTGAGACAGGAGGGTTTTGGGGTCCAGCGTCCATCGGATTGGCAGGCTCGGACAGGGTCCCCGACCAATAGGAAGCCAGAGCGGCAGGCATACCTGACCACTGAGCCCACCCACCAGTCATTCCCATACACCACACCGTTATAGTCCACATCAGGCCGTCCACAGTTCACTGCACCACACAATACATTGAATAAGTGCAAAAATGGGTTTGTACATCTCACCAAATAGTTGCAAAACATTTCGCCAAACGGGGTGGTTCTAATTTGCTTTCACCAATCAGCATTCATGGTTCAAACCAACTAGTTCAAAATAAAAGCAATATTATGTTTTTTTGTACACTATATTTCCATGTTTGCATTTTTGTTACTATTTACTACAGCTATGGAAATATATCACTTTACCTAACAGTTTGTTTTTCTAACTAATGTGCAGCAAGAACAGCCCAAGTATATTTTACTCATCTGAGAAGTGTTTGTCTTCTTTGAGTTGTCCTACCTCTGCAAAAAGACTTGTAGCCAAACCAGCAGCAGTCAGAGTCCCCGCAGCGATCCTTCTTCAGCTCCTGGTGTCTCCCCTTACAGCCGCTCACACAGATCGGAGCTGTGCCTGACCAATATGTGTCATCCACAGGCTCTGGTAGAAACTCTGTCACACCTGAATTGGGTTCCATCAGATAATATACCACGTCACCTGTCACACCTGAACGAATCATATCGGTTTTATCCGATTTAACGCACCCTGGACCATATCGATAAGGCAAGTCAATAAATGACAAAAATCCATATAACAGAGGTTAAAACAAAATGAAAGCTAGGCACTTTCAGTAACCCCTGTGGCTAATGCTGTCATAGTTACAATATCTTACCGCTACCTTCCTCCTCATCCATTACTTTAGGCAGCTGTGTGAATGCCCCATGCGAGGACCCCAAAAACAGTAGCAGCAGAGGGTGCAGTCTCATAGTGTCCCGTCTTCTGTCCTTCAGTAGCAGTCTCCACAAGCCGGAGATCTTGACACCTCTCACATCTGACAGCCAGGTTCTGAACCAAACGAAAATTAAGTCATTAGTTGTCCTGCATGATCGCTCTATCTGCAAAGGTCTGGAGACAGCGACCGAACAAGGAAGCAGAATGCAATGAGTCCTGCTTAGACTAAGCTTCAAAGACTGGTTAATCTTTTAAACAGATCGAACAACCACCCATTGCTATCCACTATTACCACCGAAGTAATGTGTGCTGTGTTCAGTCAGAATTATATACTTTCAGAAAATAGGATGTAATCAAGAACTGAAAATGGTTCCTCGGCTGTCCATGTGGGAGAAGCATTGAAAGAACACTTTTGGGTTCCAGGTAGAACCTAATGCTACACACAAGGACAGCTACACAAACCTTTTTGTAATAATTCTGTAGTCCTGCAATTATATGAAAAATGTGGATATTGTGAAGCAAATACACCGTTTTCTTAAGTGCATTACGACTGCTGCATGACAGCTCCATACAGGACAAAAAATAGTGTTCATTTCCATTAGTGCCCTTAAGTGGCATCAACTGATCAACTGTCTCTGAACCTCCTTCAGACCACTGAAACTTAATTGTTTACAGTAAGACTGACGAGGTGGACAATAAGAATGTGAACAAGATCAGGACGGACGCTACATGTTTGTACCAGGTGTAAACAGGGTACAGTCTTGTAGTACAGTCTTGTTTACTTGTCTCTCCTTGGATGCAGTGTTTAACAGAAGAAACAGGCAGAAGCTAAAAGCTCAACTAAGTGGATTAGATTCTATGCCATAGTGCTCTGCCACTCACTCACCCACCCAGTTCCAATTGTGCGCTCTTCCATACCATACACACATGCAAGCACACTCACATATTCGATCTTATCAGCACTGCACATTATACACATAAATAAAATACACACACCATTCTGCTTCTGTTGACCATTCAGTCTGAGTTATGAAAATATTATAGCAATATTCTGGCATTCACATTTGCCTAAAACTATACCTGACTCATGAAGCAAGACCAAAATTAATGAAATTGATGCAAAACAAAATACAGGCCAATCAAAACCAGTTTATTGCGTAGAATGAAACGAAATTCCAATCAAACTGCCTGTACTACAAAACAAGATCAATGACAATCAGTTACTACTGATTTTCAAGTTCAACTAAGATATTTATTTTTGATTGGGTCAATAAGTCCTTGCCCATTTCAGGTTTATATATAAAATGAAATGAACATCTTTATCAGAATATTTGGGTAGGTTAGCCGGTTAACGTGTTGATCACGTCATGTTGTACAACCCTGTCGAGTCCCTTCAGCACTGCTCAGAAAATCAACACTGCAAAACACAGCAACGATCAGGGTAACAGCCAAACGGCAGACCAAAAATGAATAAAACAGCTCTTATACGTCATAGCTAAAAAAAAAAAAAAAGGTCACACTTATTTGACCATTTAAGTTGACTGAGAACACATACTATCAGCGTGCCCCAGGGAATAGTTGTGTCAACTCAACATATTCTCACAGAGATAAGACAGGTTGTGCACTGATGGGCAGATGAGGCAACGCCAGTCCCGCTGGTTAAATTCAAATCTTCACTCTCAAGCTGGGCAATAAACTGCCTGAATTGATGCAATAACGTCAAACAAAAGTATACATTTATTTTTGTCATTGTAGGTTCTCACTGTCGCTATCAATTATCCCAACAACAAACCAGCATATCAGCAAACAATTTCAAATTCACATTCCTCTAATAAAGGCTTCTTGTCGTAAAAACGTATCAGTAAAACACCGGAAAAATGGTCGAGATCGCAAATTTCCCGTTTATCGTCCCAGAGATACGTTGCTCCCAAATCGACAAATCCTTGAAAAGTTTGTCTTCCCTCACGCTCGGCATACCACCAGACAGGTGTCTGGATTCGGGGTTGCAGCCCTCTGGTTCTTCCCTCAGTCGTGGTGCCACCACGTTGGACCATTTCTCAGCGCGCCATAAGAGGGCCAGGAGATGACCAGTATGTATTTTCGACGGGTAGCTGTCGTCACACCACCTGCATGCCCATCTGCTGGGCTGTATCCTGTAGTTGAAACATCACCGCATCCTCCTCCACCTCAGACGGGTCGCCGGCGCTCAGGACATACAACACGCCCTCCCCCGACTCTCCTCCATCCTCTGGTCCACCCTCCTCCAACATCACCCCTTTGAGCTCCACCTGAACCTCCGGGGGGGGTGCTGCCGGCCCGCTGACATCTTCGTCCTCACCAGGGCTGTCGGTCTGGGACGCCTCCTCCTCTCCTTCCTCCCCCTCCGGTCTCTCTCTCATTAGCTGCTCCGTCAGCTCCACACTCTCATAGCGGATCAGCTGCAGGCGCATGAAGCCATCCTCATGCTCCTTGTACCTGGGGGTAAAGGAGGAGGATGAGAAAGAATAGTTTAATTTCAAAACCTCACTTTTTAAGGCATTTTTATGCTTTACCAGACAGAGACATTGGAAAAGATGGAAGAGTTGCAGAAGCACATGAGGCAGTGGATTAGACTGCTGGACCACCTGGGTGTTCACCTTAAACTAAGGGCACACTTAGGCTCAGGCACTAATTTACATTAAACTAATTATTCCAACAGTCAATAAGGCCTTACTTCTGCTGAATATCTCCACCTCAACATGCTGTTACATATTTACCATGCCGTTTCCCGCAATCTTAGCCACATTCACTTCATATTGCAAGCTTTGAATGTACTCCCATTTCAAATGGCTCTGTAGCATGTACCTGAATCGGGGGTGTCCCGAGGGCCATTTGAACTGGTGCTTCTTGCGGAGGTGGGCGGTGAGGTTGTTCCCTCGGGTGAAGCACTGCTCACACACATGACACTTGTAGCGAGCCACGAAGTCTCCCTAAATTGGCAAGACAAAAAGGCAAACCATTACATTTTGAAACATACACCAGGGTTGGGTCAGCGTGCCTGAGTTTCTCAACCACCGGGCCCTGGGCCAGTACATGGCTGTGGACAGTCGAATACTGGGCTGTGACATAGAACAAATATATTTCTCCTCCAGCACACAAGATGGGTAATTCACTCACTTTGCGCAGATCAGTCTGTGAACCATTGAGTCTGAGTCCCTGATACATCTTTGTTGGAAAAAAGTCACACACACCCTGATTGGATGAATTACATGTCCATCACCTCTCTAACATTATAACTCTGTTCCCAAATATCAAAGCTAATATAATCAGCACACCGTGGGGGATGCCAGGTAATGAGAATAATATTCTAAAGATTGCTAGTAGCTGGTATCTACCAGACACTTCTGCCCAAGATGTTTGTTAAGACCAGATTGGCTATCGGGTGAACAACTTTGCTCCTTACTGTATTCCTTCAAAAATGCACGCATATTTTCTTACCGAAGTAATGGGTGGATTTCAATATATTTTGGGTACTTTCTTCTTGGGTGGGCCAAACAATGTTTAGGTGGCCTCCTCAAAGGGTTTCTATAGCAGAAAAATCCCTGCAGGTAGAGTAACCTTTATATGTATTGGTTCCTAAACATATTGTGGTGCTCATTTATAAACCCATAAACTTGCAAAACAGTAAAGGAGTCAATGAAATTGCTAGCAAACAGTGTGGGAGTGGACAGCATTTACAAGTTCTGTCCACACACTTCACAGCGCCCCAGGTCTCACAGTGTCTGCAGCCAGACACTTGAGAAATATTGATAGACATTTTAGAACATTCATGAGGCACGGTTTATGTGAGAAGTTTGAAATTTAGTGGGGCAAGTAAATAGCCGCTAATATGGTCAAAGACATTTGCTTATATCAAAAGCCCTTTGTTTCTTAGCTGACAGGGATCCAAGAAGTGTGGATTGAAATAAATGCAGCATTTTCTAAGTTTGCTAGCTGGAAGCTAGGAATTAGCTTTGATGGAAAGCAATGAATGTATTTGCTGCTGTAGTCTATCAAATCTAAAGAAATACCAGTGGATGGGCTTGCAGTCAGTAGCGCACAAGCTTAGACAAAATGGTAGTAATCTGTGGCCTAGGGTGGTCGGATGGTTTAAGCTGATGCCTTTGGTGCACATTTACTGCTGCAGCATAGGCTCAATTCCAGCCAAGTGCTATTTCAGCTAAAAAAAAATAAACAAAAAAACCTAATGGAAAAATGTATTAATTAATATCAAATAATATAATATGTATCTCTCACCTCATGTGATTTTTTGTAGTGGCTTTTGATAGAGTGTAGTGAGCGGGTAGTGTAGTCACAGTTGGTACAGCGGTAGGCCGGCTCTGCGCTGTGGGTGTCCAGGTGTTTACGAAGGTCAATCAGGTTCTTACAGCTGAAGAAAAGAAATATTTCCACATTAAAAGTACCAGACTAAGCCTGTATAATAAAAACAACAAAGTCTAGAAAACTAAATGGTTTTCTGAGGTAAGAACATTGAGAGTGATGGCACAGTTTCAGTGTTAATCAGGCGGTGAAAATATTCAGTGGTTCAAGCAACTGAATGACCTTCTGTCTCAAATGGTTGGAAAACTTGATGACAATGTCTGGCATTTTTTTTCATGATGGTCTTGACACTACAGAGTAAACCGCAGGGTGTAGGGTGTAACATTAACAACGGTTTAATTTCAAAACCTCACTTTTTAAGGCATTTTTAACGATGCATAAGGGGCAGTAAAAACCCAAGTATCAGGCAGGTGAATCAAGTCCTGGCCAGGTTGACTAGTAACTTCTCAGCAAATGTTTGCATTTCACTTCAACATACAATCATGTGAAAAAGTACGAACACCCCCTGGAAAGTTCTCTTTCTAACATATATGGACACAATCTTCACTTGACACACTGATATCATTTAAGAAATTAAAGATTTTGAATAGACTATACTTTGCAATTATTTATTCATCAAAAATCAACAACATTTCTTAGTGCATGAAAAATAAGTACACCACTTGCATGAATAGCTGGTGTTGCCCCTTTTGGGAGAAATAACTGTACATATGCATTTCTTTAGGGTGCATACGAACCTGACAAAATCAAATTCAACTGTATTTTTTTTTTTTAAGTATGAGCTTGGTGCTCATAGCGCATTATATACAGCACAAGGTTTGTTTTTCTTGCATCTATGCACACAACTCTGCTAAAATACACAGATACATTGACAGAAAACTTGTTTTGTGCAGTGTTAACTGTAAATTTACATAAAAATGAAACTCAGCATGGATAGTTTAACTGACAATGCCATCATTAAAAGTGCACGTTTGGTGCAATGTGTGGTAATCACATATGGCAAGAGATATCAGTGGGTCTTTGTAGAAAAAATTTTAGAGGAAGTCCCCATGCAACGCTATCTTCCTTATGCAAAGTAATGGAAAGTAATAGTATTAAAAATATTGTCTATTTTGTTTTGGCCTTAATATTGAAATCAATTGCTGCCTTGCCTGATTTGATTTTGAGCCTATAGATTTCTGGAACATTTCTAGGAGTTTCAAGAAAAACTAAACGTTGTTCTTTATAAACCAGAAAAGGAACCAAGCACACCCAGTTCCACTGGCCCGCAATTAGAATGATGAATGTTGTTGCCCTCTTTGGATTTGAAGCTGGGTCTCCCACGTGAGAGGCTATGTCTTTAACCTGTACGCCACGGAGCTATATGTTTGCTGGGTGTCGGTATAGCGTCTCAACATTAGATCATTTCGCTAGACACCATTAAGCATTGTGTTAAACTGACTAACGTTTCTTATTAAGTTTAACCCCACCAGAAATAGCATCTATGAACTGTATGGCTTTTGCCACTGGCCGTTTTAACAGCTTATTAGCCTGTAATAGGCTTACTAGTATCTACTAGCGTACAAGTTGGAATAGTCATAAGAATTGAGCAATTGCTAACGAGACTGAAGATTACACTGCCAAAGATATTTAATTTCATGGCACAACAACGTTGGTTTATCTTTCATTCGTGAATGACATTGATACAATAACTATCAATATAGGTGACGATAACTGACTTTTTCATCAAGTGAAAAGACGAGAGAATCGTGGAAACCCCTACTCTTTTACTGGCCAAGGGGTTTTGATCTAGCCTATATTACCCCAAAAAGCATGCACGGATGCGTACTTTGAAAATCCACCAGAAACAGTCGCAATATAACTGTAAACAGTTTTATTTTAGGATTACTATAACGTAGCTACTTAAGGTTGTAGCAAATAAAGTTTTTGCCTATCCTGAAGAATTTAACAAGGGGTAATCAGTCAGTCAGTCAGTAAGAGACATTCGCTCTTCTTGACCGGCTCCGCTCATGCGGTCCGGCAAAAAAAAATTAGTAATTATCTATAAACTTGGGTCAATCAAGTCGACTAATATTATCAGAATGAAGACAGCATATATGTGTTTGAAAGATAAATGCAGATAAGCTAGCTATTGGTGCTGTAGGTAAACAAAGAACAACATGTAGCAGTATACGCCTGAAGTGAACTTACAAGTTGAAAATGATGTGTGTAATAATGAAACAATTAACGCTCGCTTTCAGTGTTTTCAACTTCAGTCTAAACCGTCATAACAAATTAATCTTCTTACTTAATCTTCAACACACAATTTCATTTCCATCTAGCAAAAGCCAGTAACTGTAACGATTAATTTCCAAAATTGCTGGATTAATTTACAATTACCCAACCTTTTTCACATAAAATCGCTGCAGCGAGGGAAGGAGAACAATACAATCGGAGACGAGGGACTGTTTGAGCAAAAGCAGCCTTCAAGTGATAATCACACTCAGCTCAGAAAAATCCCCAGTGATTCAATATTTTGTTTAGATTTAGAAATAAATGATCAATTAAATATTTACATTTCAATTAATTTTCAAGCACTTTGTCCAAAAAGGGGTGATTTTCCAAGTATTCTTATAATGAAATATGACACTCAAATTCAAGTACTTCAAGGACCTTGTACGAACCCTGTTTCTTGTAACTGCGTACCAGTCCCTTAAGTGACATGACAGGTAGTATTGTAAAACTATTCTCATACTGCTTCAACAGTCATGATTGAGGGCTTTGTTGCATGCACAGCCCGCTTGAAGTCCCCTAAGTTTTGTTTTCACCAAAAATGGCATCTGGCACTGTGGACAAACAACTCAACCTTTGACTGATCTGTCGAGAACACATTGTTCCAGTAGTTTTGGTCTTTGCCCAGATGTTATCTGGCAAACGTCAACCATGTCGACATTCTGACTGCACTCCCATATAGGCTAAGTTTGTCCACTCTCTGACAGTTGACTCAAGGACTTAAACATTGATAGTTGCAACAAGAGCCTGTAGATCCCTTTATAATACCATGGGGTTCTTAGAGCATCTTTCGGTCAGCTCTTGGTCTGATTTTGGGGGGATAATCTGTTCTATGTAGATTGCCAGTGGTCTGGAATTTTCTCCATTGCTAGATGATCTGTCGGACAGTGGAACAAAGTATTTCAAATTGTTTGGAAAGGGCCTTGTAACCCCTCTCAGACTCATGCATCAAAAATTTTTCTTCTGACAATCTCAGATTACTCTTCCAATGAAGTGTTACCACACACTCATATGGTTTTTGACCAAAGCAGACCAAGTTGTTAATCTATATGCAAGGCAGGACCATCACAAGTTACTCTATAATGATTGTCTAATCATATGCATTGTTTCAGTACCTAAATTAGAATTTTAGCCACTTTTTGCCATTTTATGTAAAAGTTAAGGTATTCACTTTTTCTGCATAAGAAAATTGCATTTTTGCCAGACCGCGTTAGCGGACCCGGCCAAGAAGAGCAAATGTCTCTGAGTGAATGAGTGAGTGAGCGAGCAGCGACCAACCACCCATTGTTAAATAGTGTAGTGGTTAGAGACGCCGACTGCCATGTAGGCGACCGTCGTTCGTTCCCGGCCACAGACCAACATTAGGATTTGTTCAGGATAGACTAAAACTTTGCTGGCTACAAGCTTCAGTAGCTACATTATAGTAAGCCTAAATTAAAACTGTTTACGGTTATATGGCGATGGATGAACTGCACCGACAAGGAACATATCATATCGAACAAATCTTTCGATTTGCATAGCATAGTTCACATAGAGTAGTACTTAGCTATTCAAATGTAATTGTTTTCTAAAGAAACGAACCAGCCATGGAGTGATTCGAATCATCGTTTTCATTATATGTACTTCATTATAGCTATTAGCTAGCCATATACTGTAATCTCTACCTAATTTAACGCGTTGAACGTAGTGAAGCGGCCCTTTTATACCTGTTGTTGGTTTGGATGTTAGCTAATGTAGGGAACTAGTTTTGAGAACCGTAGAGTTTCAACTAATTGGTTTGACAATACAGAAGTAAACAGACTCCACATCTCTACACGTATCACATGCAACAAAACACGCTGTTAAAAAAGCGTAGTGGTTAAATAAAATCTTAAAATCCAGAAATCGATTTTATAAACCTATGCATTTGCATTTTGGAGGTGTTAAATTAGTGGGAGAATAGAGAGAAAGAACTAGCCATCGTGACAAACAATACTGCTAATATGATACATGTTGTAGCACTAATGGAGCTGCTTCACATTGGCTGTTTCGCACACACATTTAACTTATCCTTGCAGGATGCTCTCAAACATCCAGTGATCTCATGCTTGCTTGGAGATGAAGATGAAGCACACTGCAAACTTTTTTCACTGTAGCACTAAAGCCAGCCATGTGCTTAAACAGAAGCAGAAGTTGTTGGACCTGCCTTTACACAAGCTGCTGATTGACGTGGTAACCCGGTAGAATAGTGTGCTGGAGAACCCAGAAAGGTTCCTGGGGACTAGGGATGTGCAGTTCGCAAATGAATCATTCTTTTTTATCAACTTTATACTGACTCAAGAGTAACAAGTCCTTTATTTTAAGCAATTTTATTTGTTAAATAAAAAGTAATTCAATGTAATGTTTAGGTGCCAGGTCATCAATGTTTAACATTACTCTTTAGCAACCAAACGCCATAAGCTAGAAGGTTCCCTGTGTAGTTAATTGCCTTCATTATCAGACAATCTCTTGAATAAGCAATATTGGTATTGTAATTATCACAATCCAAATTAAATCAAAATTGAATCAAAATCAAATTGAAACCTTTTGAATTAAAGCAAAATCGAATCATGAGATCAGTACCGATACCTAGCCCGAGTTTCAAAGTTTGTTTGTTTTTGGTGTGATTTGTTCAATTGGGTTACCTTGATCAATGAATGTGTTTAGAATTTAGCTAAAAATAAGTCCAAATATGTAAATCTTCTCTTCAGCCTCCACTGTCCAAGCATGCCATTGACAATGACACAGGAAAAAGTTAGGGGTTTTCTATTTATGCATATTGGTTTTGTAAATGTCCCTGAGCAAAAATTGTCCATGAATCAACTCGCTGAGCTAATCTGAGCTGACCTTACTTTAACAACGGTAAAGTTCATAATCCTTCCGTAGTGAACATTATAAACAACTATAAAATATCATGCTGGTTTCAGCTAATACTCTGCAAACGACAAGACGCTTCAGCATTCATCTTGCCTAGCCTACTGCAGCCGGTACAGGTTGAAACACTTCTGGATAGCAATTATCTTCATGGAATAGCGCCCTATTTTTGGATGTAGATAAAATCTCATAAAGACATTCTTTAAATACAAATTGAATCAAGTTAATACAACGCAACTCTAAACCAAAGTAAATTACTTGCACTGCTTATTTGTACTACACATCTTAATACATATAACCAATTGCAGCCTATGAATAGCTGCATAAAACCTTGCATGCAAAACTATATATAGCCCTCTTTTTATTAAACTGTGTATATATTCATTCTGGTTCATCTGTGTGCCAAGCATGGAAGGATACCTGTACCAGAAGGGTCAATACAGATGGGTGTACCGTTACACCCCGAAAAGATTATCTCAGTCAGAGATGGATGATAGCTTTTATCATTGACAGGGATCCCTGGATATTACTGTGGCATATACCCCGTCTAACGACGTACCTGTACTCGCAGTATTCACAGCTGTATGGCTTCTCGTTGCTATGGCGAAATTTGACATGGTTGCGCAGCGAGGATGGGGAAGGACAGGTCATGTCACACAGAGGACACTTGTAGTGGTTTACTAATGACAGAAAAAAAAGAATGAGAAAGAAAGAGAATGAAAGAAAGAGGCAAAGAGGGAGAAGAGACGAAGGAACAAATCAGACAATAGTGCTACTGGGAAGCTAACCATTGCAGAATATCAAGGCGTGAAGGGAGTTCTAGGGACCGACCGTGATTCCTCATGTGGTCGCGCAGTAGCCTCTCGGTTGCAAAGCGCTTGGAGCAGTGTGAGCACTGAAACATCTGACCTAGAATAGACAAGGGAGCACATGCACACAAAGGTGGGTCATTAAATCAAATGCCAATTAATTGTGTTTGAAACATTAAAACGCTTCAATATAGCCTCAGACACAATAATGCCGGTTAAAAGATAATAAACAAGAGAAAATACAAGAGAAAGTAGCCTATGAGTTAGAAGAAGAGCAATAAACAAAAAGACACACAAAATCGGAATACCTTTAGGGCTATCTACAGAGGTAAAAATTGTCTGGCTATTTAACTTCCCTGGCTGTGCACAGGGAAATTAAATGAATGTTAACAATTAGATTTGGGCGGCATCCATTTTTTCATACCGCCATAGCGTCTCGAAATATTACCGCTGTTCATACCGTCATAATTTTCAAATACCACAGTTTACCGTTTTACCATCATACCGCCAAACCCTATTAACAATGAATCATATCAGTTGGGTAACTCTCCAGAACAAAGTCCTAAACCCTACCCAACCCTGACTCTCCTCTCTCACCTTCCATGGTGATCTGCCGTCGAATGTGGTCAAAGAACTTAGTATTGTTTGCAAACATCCCTCCGCAGATCGGGCAGGCAACTACCTTCTCGCCTGTGTGGCTCCTTAGGTGTTCCCGCAGCTTGAAACGGCCTTTAAACATGGCCTCGCAGTCTGGAGGGAAAGAAGTACAGGTTACATTCTCAGTAACTCTTCCCGGTTGGTAATAACCAGCACTTTAACATTATATTGCCACGGTGACACCAAGCAATATCTGCTGAACAGTTTGCTGGCTGGAACGTGCATACGTCACTGTGACAAAAGTCAGTGGACTCACCCTTCCAGCCGCAGTGCACCAAGGCATCCTTGTCAGAAGAAAGCACGTCCACGCACATGCTGTGCATTTCCACATGCCGATAAAACCACTCTGGGTTGGTCAGGGATGGTTGCTGCAAACATAGAGACTTGTCATCTAAAGTAATGGTGTAAGTAATAAAACCAACAAAAGCGCTTATTGTTGCAGTGACTAACCTGATGTACAGATAGGTCTGGAAATAATTGGACACTGACAAGTTTTGTTATTTTGGCTATTTACCAAAAAATATTCAAGTTACAGTTAAATAATGAATATGGACTTAAAGAGCAGTCTCTCAGCTTTGAGCATATTCACATCCAAATTGGAGTAAGGGTTTAGGAATTACAGCTCTTTAATATGTAGCCCCTATTTTTCAACAGACCAAAAGTAAATAGCTGTTTAATGGACAGGTGTGGGCGATTCCTTTGTTATTTCTTCATCAATTAAGCAGGTAAAAGGTCTGGAGTTCAGAGTTCCAGGTGTGGCATTCGCATTTGGAAGCTGTTACTGTGAACCCACAACATGTGGTCAAAGGAGCTCTCAATGCGAAAAAGGCCATCCTTAGGCTATCCATCAGAGAGATATCAGGAACATTAGGAGTGGCCAAATCAATAGTTTGGTACATTCTGAGAAAAAACAAGGCACTGGTGAGCTCTGCAACACAAAAAGGCATGGATGTCCACAGAAGACAACATGGTGGATGATCGTAGGATCCTTTCCATGGTAAAGAAAAACCACTTCACAACATCCAGCCAAGTGAAGAACACTCTCCAGGAGGTAGGCATATCATTATCCAAGTCTACCATAAAAAGACTTCACAAGAGCAAATACAGAGGGTTCACCACAAGGTGTAAACCATTCATAAGCCTCAAGAATAGAAAGGCCAGATTAGACTTTGCCAAAAAAACATCTAACAAGAAACCAGGCAAGCCTAGTTCAGCCGGCCCGCAATAGAAAATGTTGCCATCCCAAGATTCAAACCCGGGTCGCCCACGTGAAAGGCTGTGTCATTAACCACCACACCACAGAGCTGAACATTTGCCAGGTATCAGTATAGCCTCTTGTCTCTATCCTGAACAAATCCTCTTTTGTTACTGGCCGTTTTAATAGTTAATTGGCCATTCATGAATGACATTGATACAGTTAAACTGACTAACGTTTCTTACTAAGTTTACCTCCACCACAAATAGCGGCTATGTATTGCGTTTGCTACTGGCCGTTTTAACAGCGTATTAGCCAGTAATAAGCTTTACTGGTATCTACTAACTTACTGGAACAGTCAGAAGAATTGAGCAAGTGCTAGCGAGTCTGCCAAAGCTATTTCATTTCATGGCATAAGAACGTATTTTTTTCTTTCATGGCAAAACAACGTACTTTTTTCTTTCATTCGTGAATGACATTTATACAATAACTATCAATAAAGGCGAGAACAACTAACTTTTTTATCAAGTGAAAAGAGGAGAGAATCGTGGAATCTACCAGAAATAATTAATAAATGTTGTTGCTCTCAATAGATTCGAACTTAAGTCTTCCACATGAGAGGCACTGTCTTTAACCACTACGCTACAGTATTACACGTTTCAGCAGTCGCCAGACCCCATTGAGGATTGTGTTAAACTGACAAACGTTTTTTATTAAGTTTACCTCCATCACAAATAGTGTCTATGAACTGTATTGCTTTTGCCACTGGCCGTTTTAACAGCTTATTAGCCAGTAATAGGCTTACTAGTATCTACTAACTTCCTAGGAATAATAAGAATTGAGCAATTGCTAGTGAGACTGAAGATGAATTATTCCATGCCAGAAACAGTCGCAATATAACCGTATACAGTTCCAGGTTTTAGCCAGCGAAGTTTTCGTCAATACGGAATAATTCACAATGCATACTTCGCTTCGCCAGCGAGGAGATACAAACTCGGGACCTATAGTTCACAAGTCCGCTTCTCTAACCACTACGCTATTTAACAAGGGGTAGTCAGTCAGTCACTCACTCCGTAAGAGACATTCACTCTTCTTAGCCAGCTCCCCTTACGCGGTCCGGCAAAAAAGCCAGCCCAGTTCTGGTACAGCATTCTTTGGACAGATGAAACTAAGATGAACCTGTACCAGAATGATGGGAAGAAAATAGTATGGAGAAGGCTTGGAACACCTCATGAACCGAAGCATACCACGTGATCTGTAAAACACGGTGAGGCAGTGGGATGGCATGGGCATGCATGGCTTCCAAAGGCCAGGGCTCACAACTAACTTTTCTCCTCACTTTCCCAGCACCGGCCCAAAGTGCCGTCCCAAACTGGACTTCACCCGTCCCAAAATTAGTATACTTGATTTTATCACATTTTGAAATACAAACATGGGTTTAGGTCATTTGCAAGACTTTTTAAGTAATTTGTTTATTTCTGACACAGACAATTGACATTACATAAACCAAATTTGTTTAGTTATTATTCAATTTATTAAATTAACTCAAACTTAAAACAACATTATATTCCATGGAGATGATGTTGAGATATTCTATTCCACCACTAGTTGCGGGTTAAACAACATAACCCCACAACATAGCCTACTAAAAAGAATTTGTGTTCCCCAGACACTCTCTCTGCTTCACCCACACTTTCATCCTATAGTAACTAACAATAATGTCAGCCAGCAAAAGATGTAGTTACTTATAATCAAACGCTCAAACGTGGCTAGCTAGCGAAGTTAGTCCACGTTTACGAGCTATGCTTAGACTAACGGTACATTCACACTATTCACGATGGGAGCGATGGCTCAATTCATTTCAATGAAGGGAAGCGTGGCGAGCGAATGGCTTATGGGGTGATGCGTGGGATCCGTGAGAGGCGAAGAAAAAGCGCCTTTTGCTCGGGACTGACTGGGATTTTGTATAGGTGGTTGTGAAATGCTCTCCGTGCAATTAAAATAATAAACAGAACTGATTTTGCGGTCGTTTTTAGAAGATGGATGAAAGAATTGAACATGTTTTAGTAGCAGTGATGGGAGCTATACGATTGCACGCTATTTTCCTACAGAGACGCAAACAAAAAAATGCAGCATGGAGACAGGCGGCCGAGATAGTTGGTGCTTCTGGTGTCAATATTAGATACGTTGGCTGACTGGTGGCTACCTAATTGTAGCAAGCTGGTTTACGAGCTAGCATTGCAGGTTGTAAGAATTACATCAATGAGGAATATGAACTGAGTAGAGACATATAAAATGTAAAAATGTATTGAAATACGTTTCTATTCCAATTTTAACCATTGTAATAATCCGACGTTCCTTCATACAAATGTGCTATTCTCAAACCTTAATACAATGCTTACCTGGTGTTATGACGCTAGTTCGCCCACAGACACCCTCAAGTATGCTACAGTCGAAGCACACTGGGTGATGTTAGCGTTGGCTATCCGAAATTTGGCGAATAGTGTGAATGCACCGTAAGGCTGGTCATTTAGATCAACATTGTTTATGTCTTATGCCATTTAAAAAAAACGATGTTGCATATTTTGTATTATTCTACAGTGTGCATTCCTTTCAGGCGAAGTAGATAATACCACCATATTCTCTTGACAATTCAAATGCCGCAGCAACTCCCGGAACACGCAACCTCAGTCAGCAGACGAAATTCGCATTCTAATATGCCTATATACCCAACATTATGATTTTGTTTATTATAACGTCTTCGCATCAACATAACGTAAATAATTACAGAATGATGACTTCCTGATTTACCATTGTAACCTGCATTTTCTTCCTGTTTGGTTTACAAAACGTGTATTGGACTGTCCAAAGTCAGTAAGGCACAATCCTATAGTTGTATTTTCCCACTCTCTTTTTGCTGGACCGCGTAAGCGGAGCCGGCCAAGAAAAGCGAATGTCTCTTAGTGGGTGAGCGAGTGATTACAGCTCCGTGGTGTAGTGGTTAATGACACAGTCCACGTGGGCGTTCGAATCTCGAGATGGCAACACTTTCTATTGCGGGCCGCCTGAACTAGGCTTGCCTGGTTTCTTGTTTTTCTCCATTAGCTAGTCTATATACCTCACGTTACCAATACCGCTCGCATCAAGTGCGCATTTGAGAATGATGTTCTCCCGATGCGCCGCCATCTACCCGAGAACGCATTGCAGCGCTTGTAATGTGAATTAGTTATTCACTAAAGCTAAATATGATGATTTCATTGGCCTTGTGTTTAAACATGTTAATTTGGAACCACGGGTGAATGCATTTAGTGTTTTTCTGGCCTATCGTCCCAAAGTCTGTGTTGAACCGTCCCTTACATGTTTTTTATCGTCCCCTCCGTTAATTTCGAGCCCTGCCAATGGCACAAGGTCACTACTGTTCATTGATGATGTGACAGAAGACAGAAGCAGCCGAATGAATTCTGAGGTGTAAAGGGATATATTGTCGGCTCAGATTCAGCGAAGTTGATTGGACGGCGCTTCACTTTACAGGTGAACAATCACCCAAAACATACTGCGAAAGCAACCCAGGAGTTTTAAGTCAAAGAAGTGGAATATTCTGCAATGGCCGAGTCAATCACTTGATCTCAACCCGATCGAGCATGCATTTCACTTGCTGAAGTCAAAAGTTAAGGAAGAAAGACCCACGAACAAACAACAACTGAAGATAGCTGCAGTAAAGACCTGGCAAAGCATCACAAAGGAGGAAATCCAGCGTTTTGGTGATGTCAATGCGTTCCAGACCTCAAGCAGTCATTACCTGCAAAGGATTCTCGACAAAGTATTAAAAATGAACATTTTATTTATGATTGTGTTAATTTGTCCAATTACATTTGAGCCCCTGAAATAAGGGGACTGTGTATGAAAATGGTTGCAATTCCTAAACGTTTCATACGATATTTTTGTTCCACCCTTTGAAATAAAGCTCAGAGTCTGCACTTCAATTGCATCTTGATTGTTTAATTTCAAATCCATTGTGGTGGCATACAGAGCCAAAATTATGAAAATTGTGTCAGTGTCTAAATAGTTCCGGACCTAATTGTACGTTATAAAGAAAATACATATGCGCTATATCTGACACCTTCTCTACTTCAATCAATCTTCTTCATCCACTAGAACAGATTTTAGGTTGTTAAGCTTTAGAGAAGAAAAAAAAGACGCTGTGTGTTCTCTGCCTGTACATCCCTGGTCTGTGGCCTTAATGCTGTACTTCGGCACACAAGCTTCCCCGCACACAAGCTGTGTACAGATAATTTCCAAGCTATAGTATCAATGTAAGTTTGTGACACTTTATTTTTCTCCATTCGGTCTGTATTGTACAACACCTGAAAATGTCAAAAGGATGACAAGAAGTATAGCTTGTGTCCCAAACTTCATAAAGATTTCACTTCAACAATATGCAGAAGGAAACTGTGATGAAAGGCACAATTCTGTAGCCTACATCCCTGGGTTGGTCCAGTCTTCCCTGCTCCCTTGATATTAAATATGTAACTATTCACTTGTTGTTTCAGAGATAAAGTTATGGTACTGAGCATATTTCACCAAACTGAATCAAACAACCAATAATACTGCCCGATACCGGTTCATGTGTTTGTTACAGACTGTATTCTTCCTCCAGCTAAGAGCTCCAGATAAGAAACAGATTTAGAACTAGACCACCGTTCTTGAGTGAACCAAGGCGTGTTGTTTACGGCAATCCTGAATGAGGATAGTGTGTTCACACCAGGCCAAATTAACCAAGCTATCGGGTAATTTGGTGGGAAAAAAAGTTCTGAAACATTTTGGTTTAAAACCCACCTAAGACCAGGGTTGTACTGGGAACGAACACGCACCCATCTTTTCACTAGGCAGGGTTTAGGTTGAAGACCTTCAAATAAACTGAGGCATACAAGTTTAAGCAGGGAACAGTGTCTCACCTCACATTTGTCCCACTGGCAGGTGAAGTTGTCTGTGATGTCAGGCACAATGTTGCGGTTGTGAAGGCCGATGGTGCAGGTTCCAAGCATGGGTTTGGTTTTGAGCACCTCCTGACCCCACTGTTTTAGCTTGATGTGGTAACAGTGGAAATACACATGACGCTTTAACTCCACCACACTCTCCACAGAGCAGAACCCACAGTCTTTCCATAGACAACTGTGCTCTAGGGACAGATGACAACCAAGAGACATGTAGATGACATTTTAACAGTGTGTAAATGTGTGTATTCCGCAATAGAAGTTACTTTTATCTGGCTGGGTATGATGGTAAGTTCAGTTTTTTCCAATCACATGTACTATGTCCCTTACAAGACTTTTCCATGCTCCCCTACGCCTGCTCACCAACTGAGTAATTGTCCCCGTCCTCTATGTCCAGCGCCTTGAGGTGACTCTCTACATGCTCACAGAACTCCTGCATCCGATGGAACGAGTCTTGGCAGGACCCCCACTCACACGCCAACTCCAGCGGCGAGTCCTCTTTTCTAGCCCGTTTGCTTGCAGGAGGCATCTCACACACTGTTCATATACACGCTTGCTTCTAACGGAGAACGCCAACTATCTATACGGAAACGAAAATTGTCTAGTTGGGCAAGATGAACAGCTCCCAGTCTAACGTTATGCTGGTACGTTAACGTCCTCAATTAGCTAGCTAGCGTATGTATTATCGAGGTGTGATAACAACATAACGTTACTTACATTGTTACAACGAATGTGACCGAGTTACACAGTCATGAGATGTAGCATGACATTTTTATGAAAAACCTTAAACACTATTTCTCAGTTACTATAAAACAAGAACTAAATACTAAATAACACGCTTGGAAGTTGTTAGTCTTACTGCTTCCTGGTGAGACTGAGTCTCTGAGCACCAATCAGAAAGAAGTTAATATCCAGTATCCAATGGACATTGTCAAAATCAGCCGTAACTCAACGTTGGCCAATCACGCAACGCAGTTTTTCAGGCGGGATGGGTACAACTTGAAAATTGTTCTCAGAAAACTGGAATGATGAAAACGTGTTCCGGCATCGATTAGAACTACCCGGCACTACCCATAAAGCTTGTGTTCAGCATGGTTCAGCATAATTTAAATGCAAAAAATAATTTATAATAGCGAAATAATTTGTTATGAATACAACTTTATTTCCTGGTTTCAACATTGCCTTAAAAAAGTAAAACACAAGTATTTTACAATAAGCAGATTTGTCCAGTGTCAAAACAAATCAGCTTTACATGACAATGGCAATGTTTACATACACATTATGGATTGAGGAAAATATTACATTTTCACATTTCATGTCCTCAAGCACGTTCATAAAAATACATCTAACCAATGATATCAAGAAAAGCCCTTATTTTAGGATTTCCTCCCACATCAACTCAAAGTACAACTACAAATATTCTTCCTAACCCTACAGACCCTCCCTGCCCGTCACAAGGAGTAGCCATCCTCAATATGTAAATAGCTTGGAACAATCACCTTTTCATTATAGTATGATTGCCATTCATTCAGTGCTTCATTGCTCCTCAGAAATAATGTCAATTTCTCAGATGCAGACCTTCAAGTCTAACAATTGTGATACATAAAAGGGGTGTAAGTTCTCAACGTCCCTTTTTTATATCGGAAGTCATCTTCGGGTGTCAGTCTTGTTGTTAAAATACATATTTTAGCAGAAAGGGAAATATAAAGTAATTATTAAGGAATTAATAGTAAATAGGCAGAATGATCATTAAGGATCAAACAGGGTTGGTCCAGCATGATTGGACATCCCTCCTCGTAGTCTTAGCTTCTTTTTTCAGATGTAGCATCTAGACATCGTAGAAGAGGCGAACAAGGTGATACCGAATCCCGAAAGCCAATACACTTCCCAGCACCTATGACAGAGACAAATATGAGTTGTGTTAAGAGGTAAGAGCCAATATCTTAGAAATGCTCACAAATGCACTTAACCATTTTGAAAGTATTAAAAATGTACTGTCATATTCTGTCTCATTTCACTTAGCCACTGGTTCTCAAAATGTGGTACGCATTGCTCCCTTTAATGGATATATATTTAGTGAAACATTTTCTGAGGTGGTATGCAGTGTAAAAAGTTTGAGAACCACTGCACTAAGTGGTTTACAAAACAGTAAACATTGACATATACAGCTCTGGAAAATATTGAGAGACCAATCATAATTTTTCTTAAATCAGCATCTCTACATGTATGGCAGCCAGTCCATTCCAGTGTCTGTTAAATTTCAACACAGGCACACCTCATTTTACTTAACGAGGTTCCTTATAAGGTGATTAGGACGGTTCGAAACAGGCTCCTAGGGGCAGGGCTGAAGTCATGCAAAGCTAGAAAAAAGCCCTTGATCAATGAGAAGCAACAAAGAGCCAGGCTGAAGTTTGCAAAAGACCATAAGGATTGGACTGTAGAGGAATGGAGTAAGGTCATCTTCTCTGACGAGTCAAATTTTCAGCTTTGCCCAACACCCGGTCGTCTAATGGTTAGACGGAGACCCAGAGAGACCTACAAGCCAGTGTCTCGCACCTACTGTGAAATTTGGTGGAGGATCTGAGATGATCTGGGGATGCTTCAGCAAGGCTGGAATCGGGCAGATTTGTCTTTGTGAAGGACGCATGAATCAAGCCAAGTACAAGGTTACCCTGGAAGAACACCTGCTTCCTTCTGCTCTGACAATGTTCCCCAACTCTGATACAAATAAATACTCTAAATAACAATATTTTTATTTGGAATTTGGGAGTAATGTTGTCAGTAATTTATAGAATAAAACAAAACTGTTCATTTTACTCAAATACATACCTATGAATAGTAAAATCAGAGAAACTGATAATTTTGCAGTGGTCTCTTAATTTTTTCCAGAGCTGTACTAGTTACATAGCTACATAATCAGATTTTACTTTCACTAAATGAGACATGTTGAAGCTACCTGTATTAGCAGCATGATGGTGGTGAGATTCCTCTCATGAGTGGGTCCCAGTACCTTCAGCACCAAGTTTATTAAGGTCATATTGTTACACTGAACAAACTCATCATGGCCTTCCTGACCATGCTGCACCTCCAGCACCTGCAGCCTCACTGCCACCTGGTGGGGGAATAATGAACAACATGAACACACTGATATAATGGCACTGTCCAGCCAGGCAGGGCTAATTCTGGCATCCTTTTTTTTTAATTTAGTCCAGTCTTAGTCATTTTGCCTAAAATATCTTAATGTTTTAGTCACATTTTTATCATCTGAATATTGTTTGTCAATCTGAATATTTTGTCAAAATGACAAATACAGCGAGCCATTTTCGTCAACAAAATGCCCTCATGTATTAGTCACTCTAGTCAAATCAAAAGTATTGCCTCATTAACCTATAGTAAACATTGACTACCATGTACACAAACATACATAGTCTGGTTCTACCAACACATTTTTCTACATCAACATTACTGAATGATTCTATTCTCAAATTGGTGGAAGAACACATTAATCTCCTGCAGATAAAGGGCATGAATTAATACAAAAACATTCACTGATTGTGTGAGGTGAAAACACTAACAACTCAAATGCTATGTATTTGTCAATGAAATCAGTTACGTTAATGTTGACTGGTAATCAGAATGGGAAAAAAAATCTAAATTGAACAACTCTGAATAGAAAAGAACTCTCACAAGATATTGTAGATAGCTAGCATCATTATAAATCTTGTAGCTGGGCTATACACTTTAAGTAGGCATTGCGTATACACTCCAATATTCCATATTGATGTGTCAAAATAGTTTATAGCAGCTATACACAATATCAAATAAGGCTGATGGAACATATGATAATCCTTAGTTTACATTGCTGATATTGCTTACTATTGTTTATTAACATTTTAAGCACTGCATTGTGCACAGTATGGACATGTGAAATGTGCAAAATTTAATTAGCCAGCAGGAAATGCATGTTTGTTTGAGCAGTTTAATTGACATGGATGGAAATATCAGTTTGAAATGTAAGAACAAGGGCAACAGAAGATTTAAAAACATTTAGATAACAAATTAGGATATGCCCACGTCTCCAGGCACCACATCACTGTTTTTTCCTGTGCGTGTATATTGGGATGATGCGCTTTCAAATGTGTTTTGATGTTTGTAGTATTTTTCCCCGTCAATTGTTTGCAAACGCTGTGTTCGCCAGTGGAATAGTTGCATTCTGTCTTGTTTAAGTCTACAGTAGGGTAACATGGGCCAAAACGCCTCCTGGGGTAAGATGCCCACCCCATGTAACTCTCACAAAAAACACAAAAATGTCACCATTCATTTTTTAAACACCTCCTCTGGCTGCCACTAGTCTTAATCAACTACAAATGTCCTCTGTATCACCACACCTGCTCAGCCTACTATCAAAAACATTTTCTTCTGCATCTCATTTTAAAGACTGCTGGTAATTAAAATATTGCCATAATTAAACAATAATAAGTTTAGTTTAACTGAATAAAATGATGTGTAAGGAAAAGGTAAGTGAGGCCAAAAAAACAGGGCCAATTCTTTAAAACCCTAAGGCATTATCTTCTATTGGGTAAGATTCCCCCGGGGGCAACTAACCCCATGGGGGGCATCTTATCCCAGTAGCTGTAAAAAACGCCCCTTTCCTAAAAAATACATTTGATTAAATTCAAATGAATCTGTCAACTGCAGCCATAATCCATTACCCTAAGCATAGCCATCTTCAACATACAAAAAAAAGTCATTACTCTTCTTTTTTTTTGCCAATAAATAAACATTGATCTTAGGGGGGGGTGTCTTACCCCAAACTACGTGATATATAATAGTGCCTCCAAATGTCTGCCCTTTTTTTTCTTCATGTAATTTGTACCGGGGGAATAGCCATAGTGAACCTAGTTTATCCGTTGCCGCCAAATTAGACAAATGTCAGAGAGGTGACTGGAATGACCTAGGCATGACATTTCTTTTCCACCAATAATAGCACTGCAACACTGTAATGAGAAAGGCAAACAATCCTGCCAATATCCCTGCATGGTTTTGATTAGACAAAACAAAACCACTCAGAAGCTCTCTTTGCAAAATCCTCCCATTCAATTATGGTGGTTATATGACTTTCGTCACAAAGGTAATTTTGTTTTGTTTCAGTCAACCAAAATGAAAAATAGATATTGTTCAGTTATTGTATTTTTGGGATCTATTTAGTCAGTTATCGCCACATCAACTGAAAAATAAGTATTTAACGAATATTTTGGTCACTATTTTTGTTGACGAAATGAATACTGTAGCCAGGCCAAAGCTGTCTTCTGCTCATGCTAACCTACCTAACTCAAGTCAACATTTGCACTGATCCTAACACATAACCAAATGACACACTGATGAACATGTTATACCCAAAGCATCAGTACATATTTGTTTACCTGTAAAATTAGATTTCCCAATTTGGAGAGGTCCTTTCTTTTAAATTTAGACCAACTCATTCCTAGTTTTCCTGTTGCTGTGTTCAGTCTTCATCCATCAGGTACATTTTGGGAGGAAAAACAATGTTTATGTTTATAGCAACGGATTATAATACGTGAAATAAAAAGATTATTGTAAAGAATTTTATCACAGAATACTAATTTACTAGAAGACCCTTTTCTCCCCTATTCTTTCTATCTAATCTGGAACTAATTTAGACCTGGAACAGTAGGTGGAACAATTCATCATTGGTCTCCGGACATCATACGGTAACAGCAGAATACACCTGCTATACGATATTTAGACTACACTAGTAGATCCCAACCTACGGGGTGTTTCTTTAAACGTTTCAAATGGGACTACTGACCTTCCATGTGTAACAAAAAACACATTTCTTCTACGCTATGCTATAATAGGAAAAAAGTCCATTACTGTTACCTAGGGAGGCGGTGTCGGGGACAGGGTATAACATGGAACAGCTGGGGCAGTGAGTAGACAAAGTTGACCACTTGAGGAATGAAGAAGAGCAGCATTGTCTTGCTAAAGTGCCCCAGGATCCCGACCACTGCAAAGGTCATGCCGGCAAAGTAGCAAAAGGTGTCTCCAACAAACACAGATGAAGGGTACCTGTCGCAAAGACCACACGTGATGCCACATTGGCTCAAAATCCTTTATTACAGCAACTCCATGAGAGATCTCTGGAAACTCACCAGTTGTGGTAGAAAAGTGCCAAAGTTGTGAAGAAGAATGGTAGCATGAAGTACAAGGAGAAAACATGGTCATCTCTGTAGTCTCCTGAAAAAGTTGCAAAGAGCGTGTCATACTTATCAGGCCTTAATAATGCGTGGATACAAAGTAACATTTGGTAGAATGTGTAGGCATATGACTGGTACGGACAGAAAGAGAGGATACAAACTGAAACATTGAGAGACATTTGGTGAGAGATAGACAACTGAAACTTACCATTGAGCTCAAGCAGGTTGAAGATGATGATGGAGCCAGAGATGAAGAGTGCCTGTCCTGACTCGATGCCATTGATGCCCGCCAGGATGTTGATGGCATTAGTACAGAACACTGCCAGCATGCCCATGTAAACATAGTATAGAATACCTAAGAGGCATAACATCAGTCAGTATAACACGTGCAAGGTGTGCGATGAATATCGATACAAGACATTCAGCAGGCAAAATTGCTAGAAATCTCGTCATTACAAACATATAACTACAAGTTCTCTTTGCAAACTCATTGGGATTTACATCCTTTTCACTGGCTTTGTCTGCTGAGTTAAAGCATCCTATAGAAATTAGGCATTAAGCAATGAAACGGCGATTATCATCCAACTCTCCTTTGGCTGTGGACAAATAGATCTTTGAGACATTTGCAGTGTGTTCCTTTGCAGACATAGACAAAGAAATACATACCAAACTTTTTATGTTTACTGTTTAGTAACTTAGCAGAGACTCTTATCAACTGCAACATAGTAGAAAGGGCATAGAAGTAGGGTTTGCACAGATTTTAGTACCTGTCTTTTTGTGCCAGTACCCAATGGGAATGAAACCCACAATCCAGCGTTGCAAGCACCATTTTGTATCAGTTGAGCCACACTTGACCACCGGGTTTCTTTCATCAGTGTCTAACATTTCCATTAGGACACTCACTCACCCAGATCCAAATGCATCCCTAGTAAAACCCTGAAGGGTTTGGGAACCACGATGACGGTGTTCCCGAAGTTGGTGAAGTAAACCATGAGCAGCGGCAGGGAGGCCATGGTGGGCAGCAGGAGCTTATGTCTCCAGCGCAGGTTCAACACGTCATCAGCAAACCCAAGGAAGATCATACAGCAGATGGCCAGCAGAGCACCAATCAACTGAACAAACTGGTAGGAACAAAAATATTTCAGAATGTCAGCCTTGCCTAAAACACATTGTACTGAACATTGGCCTTTGCTACAAAGACCCTAAAACATACTGGAAATACTTTGGCATACAGTCTCTCAGTTACGTTGTTCTATTATTATTGTATGTTGTGTGGATCACAAGGAAAGTCCCTTTTGCCATTGTAACAGATAACAAATAAATGCATAATTAGATTAACAGGCAGAATAATAAGTAGTCAGTAACCTCCCCAGCTGCCTTACCCACCTCATTGTGTGGGAAGCCATTGCACTTCTCTCCCACGAAGCAGCTCAGAAAAGGCACTGGGATAAAACAGAAGAGGATGATGAGGAACACGGTCCCGCTGATGACACCCTGAGACTCCGGACTGCAGAAGAGTGAGGCAAGTGACAAAGATAAGTCAGATCAAAACCACAACATAAGTGTCAACGTTAAAAACGGACATTAGTACATTAAACTCACACTTCCTTCTTATTCGTTTTGTTCAGATCGATCCCACACAGCCTGGCTGAGATGAAGTGGTCTTTGAACGCTGGAATTAGCTTTAACGTGGCCAAGCCCCCAAAGGCAGACATGCACCCATTAATTATAAGGGGTAGGACAGGAATTGGTGTCATGTTTTCTGGTTTCTGCTGAGTCTATTGCTAGCTAACTTTGTACGGACGGTCTATGTGCTTCGTAAGCTATCAAAACAGATGTCGAATCATAACAGCTGCGAAATTACATGAATGGTGTCTGAAAGAAAAATGCAGATTATCATGGCGATAATTCTTTCTGTGAGGTGTTTAGTGAGTTTGTTGTGTTCCTCGTTATTCCTAGTCGAACCCTAATCTAACTAGAACCCTCTGACACCAGCGTTTTGCAAGCAGCAGTAAAAGGAATTCATAATCAAGATATTTCAAAATAAGGGTCCCCACGTAATAGTAGACAATTGCCATTTACCTGTCTTTAATTAAATATGATTTTCAAATATGTTGCTTTGACATACAGTATTGCATTTGAGTCAGTGGTTAGGGCAAATAAAAAAGCCTCTCTGTACGACACATTCCTGCCTAAAATATAAGATAGTGTGTTGGTGGGAACCGTGCAAAATCTTTTCCACCCCACTTTACTGGAGACATATTGCAAACTTTTTTCTGCAAATTCCAATGTATACATATATAATCATTTTACAATAAACTTCTTTAACTGCTATCCAAATGTTGGAGTATAAAGTTAGAAACACTTATTTTCAAACTCATCAGATTTCTTTCCGTATCGCATAGCTTTGTAGTGCAAACCTTTACTCTGAAGGCAAAATCTAAAGCCGGAAGTCTAGTGCTGCTGGTATGACGCTAATCCTGCTCACAACAAAACGTCCACGTCTACTTCCGGTTAAATGAACTGGTGTGTACTATGTATTTGGAAATTTACGATACTTTGATGAGTTGATAATTATGTTAATATTTATTAATACTCAGTTCATCCTTGCGTAAGTGATCTCAGCTTCATATGAAATTATATAACTTAAGGGTTTCAGTCCGAACAGTTTCAGACGGACGCACTGGAATGTAACACGGAAGTTGCCTTTGTTTAAAAAAAATTCTTAAATACCCTCAAATACCACTACATCCGAAATACAGTAAAGAAAACACCCAGTGGATTACATAAAGAGATTTTTTTAAATCCAGATTAGGTTAAATCAAATATATAAGTAAAGACATTTTGTTTTAGATATTTTGTTTTCCAAAAGTTTCAAATATATTAAATAATGTTTAGTTAAAAAATGGAAAATGAGCTTTTCCTTAGTTTATTTGGATTTGTGTTTGAAAATGTATCGAATACAACAAAGATATTAATGACATACTGACTTTAAGACAGAATCTGTGTAATTTTGTTCATGTCAAATGTGGATATATCAATTGTGTGCATTTTGTTGCCAAGATATAGCTCTATGTGAGGGTAGAACACCTCGCTATGCAGACAATCACAAAATTAGTGTTCAATAGATTATGTTTCTAGTTCACAAAAACCAGTCTTTGGTAACATCAGGTATATCTTAATGGAGACTTGCCTAAGTGTATTGGTGACCGTCCATTTGTGTGGACTGAGCCAAGCATTGTGCCAATTTACATCAAATGTTGAATCCCCCAAAAAATGGTATAAGGGAAGATGTGTTTTTGAATTTCTTACCTGGTAAATATGCTATTTACCTGGAAATCATTAACAATAAAAGAAGTTGCAGCATATGAATTTATTCCCAAAGCTATACCTAGTGGGATAAGATATTTACTAAAGACTGTTATATTTCTTGCTTGAGACCTCAAAGATGGACGTTTCCATAAGCACTTCCCATGTGTACAGAATCCCATTGATACAAATAGGAGACTAGAACAATATTGTTTGAATATACTGTAAATAAAACATTATAATACGGTATTATAATGTTTTATTTCTTTGTACTATACTCCCATTATTCCATATAAAAATTGTATGAGGTGCGAAAATGTGTTTGTGAAGCAAAGCCCATCACATTAAGAGCCTGCTTATTAAAGCCTGACAATTTCACAGGGGGTTTACCAACAATACAGTGAAAAAAATATTTGATCCCCTGCTGATTTTGTACGTTTGCCCACTGACAAAGAAATGATCAGTCTATAATTTTAATGGTAGGTTTATTTGAACAGTAAGAGACAGAATTACAACAAAAAAAACAAAAACGCATGTCAAAAATGTTATAAATTGATTTGCATTTTAATGAGTGAAATAAGTATTCGACCCCTCTCAATCAGAAAGATTTCTGGCTCCCAGGTGTCTTTTATACAGGTAACGAGCTGAGATTTGGAGCACACTCTTAAAGGGAGTGCTCCTAATCTCAGCTTGTTACTTGTATAAAAGACACCTGTCCACAAAAGCAATCAATCAATCAGATTCCAAACACTCCACCATGGCCAAGACCAAAGAGCTGTCCAAGGATGTCAGGGACAAGATTGTAGACCTACACAAGGCTGGAATGGGCTACAAGACCATCGCCAAGCAGCTTGGTGAGAAGGTGACAACAGTTGGTGCGATTATTCGCAAATGGAAGAAACACAAAAGAACTGTCAATCTCCCTCGGTCAGGGGCTCCATGCAACATCTCACCTCGTGGAGTTGCAATGATCATGAGAACAGCCCAGAACTACACCAGAGTTGATGGAAACTCTGGGTTTACGGTTCCAAAGAGCCAGTTCAGCGTTTCTCTGAGTCAGTTACTACGGCAACATACTCTATGATGCTAACCTGCTCACTAGCAGGTTTTATCCAACTAACCCTGACTTTGTCCTACTCTTTAACTTGCCATCTGAATGTGTCAGACAGGCGTGTCCTTTTCTCGAAGAGCCAGTTGAAGCACAAATACTCTGCAGAAATCTCCGTCGGGAGAGAGTGATCAGACCCTGCTTAGATGTTTTATCATTCCCTAATGATTATCTGTTTCAGCATTACCGTTATTTTGCACAATCGATGAACAATATTCTCAGCCCTCATATCGTTCCTATGATACATCGTGGACATGTTCTCAGTTCGGAACAAATTCTTTGTGTTGCAGTTTTCTGTATAACATTGGTGACGCTGAGCATCAAAGACAACCGTCTCTTTCGGGCTGTCAGAGATGCGACTCCTGCACTGAAATGTTTTCTGTACTGAAACGTTTTCTGTTTTCACTTTTGTAGTGTTCCCAAGTCACAGACCCTCAAGACTCATCAAAAAAGAATTCCACGGAATTGCAGGTATCAGTCTAAGCAGTAATCAGTTTATTTAGTATGAAGCTTTGAGACTTGAAGCACTAATCAGTTAATATTTTAGGGTTTCCGGGGGTGATTGGCTGCATAAATACACTCATACTCCTATCACAGCTCCTTCAGTAAATGAAGGAGATTATGTGAATAGGAAGTCTTTCCACAGCATTAATGTGCAGATAGGCCAATAAAGAATTGTGCTTTTTTTGAGAATTGTACTTATTTTTTGCTTAGAAAATTTAATGTACTACTTAAATATATGTTGAATGTAGCCACTGAAAGTTGTTTAATTAGGTAGGGGAGGCTAAACAGCATCACAATTGCTTGTACTGAAATTGTACTTTTCCTGTTTGAAGTATATTTTTTATTTTATCTTCAGTTGCTGCCAAGTAAGTTTTGTGCCTGTTGGGTTGCACCTGCATAAATAGATGACCTCACTTGATCCAGGCAAGCGAACTCAGCAGTGAAAACCGCCCAAAAGCAACTATACTTCCTGAGGAGACTCAAGAAGTTTGTCATGTCTGTAAAAACTCTCAACAACTTCTACAGGTGCACCATTGAGAGCATCCTCTCAGGCTGAATTACTGCCTGGTATTGCAGCTGCTCCGTTCGCAAGTCCCTCCAGAGGGTGGTGAAGTCTGCGGAGCGCGTCAATCGGCTGCCATCTCCCCTCCATGCAAGACATCTACCATACACGATGCCTTAGGAAAGTACAGAACATCATCAAAGACTACAGCCACCAAGGTTATGGTCTATTCACACCGCTGCTGCCGTCTGGTTGACACTACCAGAGCATTGAAGCACGCACTTCCAGACTCACAGTTTTTTCCCTCATGCCATAAGGCTCCTCAACCTGTAACACTGATCTATGATCATACTGATCACACATGAACATTCCAAATGCTCTGATGTCTTTTTATGTACATTTAATGTACATTAGAATATTATTTTTTATGTATCATTCATAGGCATATTACATTCATATTATAATATTCAATACTTCTACCCATATTGTTCATATTTCCCATCCTACTCTCTTTAAAATTGCTGCTAGTTACATTTTTTATGTATATTATTGCTATATTTTTGCTTTATGTATATGTATATGTATATTTTTGCTTACTACATAGATGTATGCCATGTCACAAGAATGTCACTGTTCACAATGACGCTGTGTTATTTGGTGCATTTGATAAATAAACTCTGCACTTGATATTATACACATACACACATTACATAAATGTTTAATTAGTGGAAGACTCGAGATGTGACTTTTCTATTTTTTCAATTAATACTCATTGTCCCGGTCAGCAATTTTCTGACACGCTAGCTCACGTTCTTTGGCTGCTGCATTGCTGTTTTTCTTGAATATATACTCATGTGCATTCATTAATATATCTAACTCCACTGGGGAGAAGTATAGGGTCCAAGACCTTTTTCTCCTGTTGTCATGATGAATCATGTTATCTGCATTCCATTGATGAGGGCTTTTTATCTCCTCGTGCACTTGCTTTACTCAGTGTTAACTTAACTCAGAGTTGACTGAACTAATTGTTACCCCCTGTTCTGAAATCGTCAACTCATGTTAACCTTGCTTTCTGAAATACCCCCAGTGTAGTAGAAAATTAAGCCTCCCAAGCTACTGAAAACAAAATGAGGAACAATATTCCAAAAGCTAAGAGGATGTTTTAAGTATTTCTTAATTAACTTTTGATATCTGAGTAAAGAGAGTAAAATGTAAAACATTTAGACCACAAACCCTGTTTGTATGTACAGTTGTGCTCATAAGTTTGCATACCCTGGCAGAAAATGGTGAAATTTTGGTATTGATTTTGAAAATATGACTGATCATGCAAAAAAAAAACTCTTATTGAAGGATAGTGATATGAAGCCATTTATCATCACATAGTTGTTTGGCTCCTTTTTAAATCATAATGATAACAGAAATCACCCAAATGGCCCTGATCAAAAGTTTACATACCCTTGAATGTTTGGCCTTGTTACAGACACAAGGTGACACACACAAGTTAAAATGGCAATTAAAGGTGAATTTCCCACACCTGTGGCTTTTTAAATTGCAAAATTAGTGTCGGTGTATAAATAGTCTGAGTTTATTAGCTCTCGTGTGGATGCACTGAGCAGGCTAGAGACTGAGCCATGGGGAGCAGAAAAGAACTGTCAAAAGACCTGCGTAACAAGGTAATGGAACTATATGAAGATGGAAAAGGATATAAAAAGATACTCAAAGCCTTGCAAATGCCAGTCAGTACTGCTCAATCACTTAAGTGGAAAATTTAGGGATCTCTTGATACCAAGCCAAGGTCAGGTAGACCAAGCAAGATTTCAGCCAAAACTGAAGAATTATTCGGGATACAAAGAAAAACCCACAGGTAACCTCAGGAGAAATACAGGCTGCTCTGGAAAAAGACGGTGTGGTTGTTTCAAGGAGCACAATATGACGGTACTTGAACAAAAATGAGCTGCACGGTCGAATTGCCAGAAAGAAGCCTTTACTGTGCCAATGCCACAAAACAGCCTGGTTACAATATGCCTGACAACACCTGGACATGCCTCACAGCTTCTGGCACACTAATTTGGAGTGACAAGACCAAAATAGAGCTTTATGGTCACAACCATAAGCGCTATGTTTGGAGAGGGGTCAACAAGGCCTATAGTGAACAGAATACCATCCCCCACTGTGAAGCATGGTGGTGGCTCACTGATGTTTTGGGGGTATTTGAGCTCTAAAGGCACGGGGAATCTTGTGAAAATTGATGGCGAGATGAATGCAGCATGTTATCAGAAAATACTGGCAGACAATTTGCATTCTTCTGCACGAAAGCTGCGCATGGGACGCTCTTGGACTTTCCAGCACGAAAATGACCCTAAGCACAAGGCCAAGTTGACCCTCCAGTGGTTACAGCAGAAAAAGGTGAAGGTTCTGGTGAGGCCATCACAGTCTCCTGACCTTAATATCATCGCCACTCTGGGGAGATCTCAAACGTGCGGTTCATGCAAGACGACCAAAGACTTTGCATGACCTGGAGGCATTTTGCTGAGACAAATGGGCATCTATACCACCTGCAAGAATTCGGGGCCTCATAGACAACTATTACAGATGACTGCACACTGTCATTGATGCTAAAGGTGGCAATACACAGTATTAAGAACTAAGGCTATGCAGACTTTTGAACAGGGGTCAGTTCATTTTTTTCTTTGTTGCTGTGTTTTGTTTTATGATTGTGCCATTCTGTTATTATTCACAGTTGAATGTGAATCCCATAAGAAATAAGATGTTTTGCCAGCTGACTCATGTTTTCTTTACAAATGGTACATATATTACCAATTCTCTGAGGGTATGCAAACTTTTGAGCACAACTGTACAAGTGTATCTAAACAGGCAACATGTTTTTTGTTGCGCACCAAGTTTTTGTAGTCCGGTGGCAGTTTTGGCTCGTGCTCTGGGGGCCTTCGGATGCTGAGGCATGTGGGTTGTGCACCTTTTTTTTATTGTAACACATGATAAAACTGCTGTGTGCTATGGGCTGCTCGAGAATCACTCTAGTGACATATATTAAATCCTCCAATCCTCCCCAATATGTGACCTGACGTGTGGCTAGTGAAGAGGCTAGCCAATGACAGGTAAGATGCCAAGTGTGATATCGGGACAACCTGAGAGGCACAGTCGTGCATCTGGTCAAAATCCACAATATACATACCCAAGGTATGTGTGTATGCAACCCAGAAAGATGATCTGTGCTGAACAAATAGCCCAATGATTAGACCAAGAACATGTGGTGCTTACCAGGTCCGGGGAGGTTGTCGAGTGTCACTCAGATATGCACTGGATTCCCAACTGCACACATTGTTACAGTCTCACAGGAGACAGGTGCACCACCTCATGCCGGTTGTTTTGTGGTTTTCCTGGAGCGTGGACCCTCACATCTCCCAGATATAAAAGCAAGGGACGACACACTACTTACTTATTGACACAGGGCAGGAGGCAGGACACAGGCGCACAGTGGTGGATCAAATCCATTACATTTTATTCCGCAAAACAGAAATAAAAAACCAAAGCAGTACCAGCAACAAACGCATGAGGCATACATCATCATCATCATCTTCATCCGCTTATCCGGTATCGGGTCGCGGGGACAGCAGCTCCAGCAGGGGACCCCAAACTTCCCTTTCCCGAGCGACATTTGCCAGCTCTGACTGGGGGATCCCGAGGCGTTCCCAGGCCAGTGTCGAAATATAATCTCTCCACCTAGTCCTGGGCCTACCCCGAGGTCTCCTCCCAGCTGGACGTGCCTGGAACACCTCCCTAGGCAGACGGCCTGGGGGCATCCTTACCAGATGCCCGAACCACCTCAACTGGCCCCTTTCGATGCAAAGGAGCAGCGGCTCTACTCCGAGTTCCTCACGGATGACTGAGCTTCTCACCCTATCTCTAAGGGAGACGCCAGCCACCCTTCTGAGAAAACCCATTTCAGCCGCTTGTACTCGCGATCTCGTTCTTTCGGTCATGA
>JACXGI010007844.1:0-35667 GCA_016801175.1 Esox masquinongy
TCACCCCTCTGAGCCTGGGTCCTCTCTAGGTTTCTTCCTAAATTTCGGCCTTCTTAGGGAGTTTTTCCTAGCCACTGAAATTCAACACTACTGTTGTTTGCTCCTTGGGGTTTTAAGGCCGGGTGTTTTGTAAAAGCACTTTGTGACAACTGTTGATGTAAAAAGGGCTTTATAAATAAATTTGATTGATTGATTGATTTTTTCCATAATTCAAATCATATATTCTAGATTCATTACACATTTCAAGCCTTTTTTGTTTCAATCTTGATGTTTATGGCTTACATGGAAATCAAAAATCCAATATCTCAAAATGTTAGAATAAAACATTTCCAATACATAAATGTTGACCTGAGAAGAGCTCTAATCAGCTAATTAACTCCCTGATACTTCTGTACACACAACCACAATCATGGGGAAAACTGCTGACTTGACAATTGTCCAGAAAACACTCCAGAAGACACTTACTGACACGCTCCACAAGGAGGCTAAGCCACAGAAGGTCATTGCTGAAAGGGCTGGCTGTTCGCAGAGTGCTGAATCAAAGCAGATTTATGGGAAGTTGACTGGAAGGAAAAAGTGTGGTAGCAAAAGGTGCACAAGCAATAGGGATGACCACAGCTTTGAGAAGATTGTCAAGCAAAGCCGATTCAAGAACTTAGGGGAGCTTCACAAGGAGTGGACTGAGGCTGGAGTCAGTGCATCAAGAGCCACCACACACAGATGTTTCCAGGAAATGGGCTACAAGTGTCGCATTCCTAGTGTCAAGCCACTCCTGAACCAGAGACAACGTCAGAAGTGTGGGAGAAAAAACCTGGACCGTTGCTCAAAGGTCCAAAGTCCTCTCCAGATGAAAGTAAATTTTGCAATTCATTTGGAAATCAAGGTCCCAAAGTCTGGAGGAAGAGTGGAGAGGCACAGAATCCAAGTTGCTTGAAGTCCAGTGTGATGTTTCCACAGTCAGTGATGATTTGGGATGCCCTATCACCCCAAAAGTTTTAATATTGCATCCAAATCATGCAGCCCTAATCCGCTGCATCCCGGCACACCCCACACATGTAGGCCTACTGTGAATGAAAGACATCCAGCTAACATTATCTAGCAAAAAACAAAGAAATTAACCAGTTTGCTAGCTATGACGTTTTTACCCAGACATTCCTGTCTATGGGAAAAATACCACTTCTATGTTTGAATGAGGAAGGAGTTCCCTTCTACTGCCAACAAGCCTCAGTAGGCTGATATTTCTTTGTCTTGGCAGGCACATCAGAAATTGTTACATTGTGCGCAAGTGAAAAGTACGGCATCACATGACGCATATACCATATTCCACAATCGAATGGTTTGGAGTGTTACGGAGCATTTAAAATCCATATGTTGCCCTAAGAATTAAAGGTTTGTACAGTATTATTCATTATGTACAATTGACTCAGTAAAGACAGAAACAATACATTTTCATATATACATTATTCTGTAATGTTCTAATATTTTTCTGACACTTTGTGAATAAGATGTAGATTGTGTAAATAAGTTGGAAAAAAATACATTTTCAGATTTTATTGCAGCAAAATGTTTTGCCAAATGCAAATTGCATGAAAGGGTGCAAATGTAATCCCGCCCCCATGGGGTGTATAGCACTTATTGTAAATGGAAAAAATCGAAATATTGGTATAAATGAACAGTGAAAAAGTAAAAAAAGTTTTTAAAAAATGTCAATTTAAAACGGTTTCCATGGATTTACTGATATAAATAATTTCAGTTGTAACATAAAAAAATATTTATATTAACAAATATAATTGCAAATATAAAAATAATGTATGTTATAACCGCTTGGCAGTCTCGTTAATACTTTTTTTCTGTGTTGTTTTGAATTACGTGCCTACAGTGAACTAATTTTTAGAACAGATGGTATTAACGAACTGTAAGCATAGCCTATTGGTGTTTTTGGCACTCGCTTTGGAACCTGCGTCCGACCGACTCAAGAAGCCGAAAAAGTTGGATCTGCAGCCACTCTGAAAAAGCAAAGCAAAGACAAAATCCGGAGTTGTTTGAGCAATAATGCCATTTCATTTAGTTATGTTTAAAAAAAATACACTCATGTTTTGCCATTTTGTTTTAACTTTATGACAACGCATTTGACATCAAATGCATTCTTTATCAATATCTGAACCATAAAGGAATTGTATCTGAATCAGCAAGGAATTATGACAATTCTGCCATTGTTGTAAAACATGTAAGACTGGGGGGATTTGTACCATATTGTGCCATTGTTTACAGGCGTGTTCGCTTGCAAAGCATTTTGTCTTTTGTCAGGGACCCCAAAACGTCGTCCTCAATGGATTACGTTGCACGTTCCCACGAAAAGGCGCTTTTGTCTGCTGCGCTCAAACCGAGTGCATGTATTTGGTACAAGGCTGGAAAGATTACGAGGAAGGGACGAAATCAGGAGAGACGTACTGGATGAAGGCTAAGAGTTTATGCTTCTGTAAACACAATTGCAGTTTGGAACTGAGGTGTGCTCATATTTGGAGACATTTTGCATAACGCTTAACTTCTAAATCGCTTGGATTCAGAGTGTTTTCTACTGCTCCTTTTTACAACACCCAGGGTAACTTTGGACAATGCTACACGAAGCCGAGGAATGAAATAGATATTAAAACAGTTCTAAACTCATTTAGACTTTCTTCGCGTTTAAAACGGATGGGATTTTAAAACTGAGAAGTGAATTTAGCAATTGCTGCATTTAACGGAGCATTCCTAAAATTTCTCGGCGGTGCCACGCACCCATCTTGCGTGGCACGTGAAAAGACAGTCGGCCACGCAGTTATAAAATATGCTACCACTTGCCCTTGTGCAACACCTGCAATTTTAAGTCAACTTCTCTGTAAGTCACCTGTTGAAGAAATGTTGAAAAACGCAATACCTCGACCACAGTGCTTCAAAAACGACTAGAAAAAGTGCCTCATGCAAGGTAGGCTAAAACCGGATTTTATTTTAAATTGACCATATTAGGATTATAAATATAACATTGTGTGAGTTACACCAAAGGCACACGTATTCACGTATAGACTATGATGTTTGTTAATTTTATTTTATAAGCATTTCCTTCCTTAGTTGTAGTCTAGACAAAGTATTCGGTTGTATTGTTATAGGCCTACTTCTTTCAGTTCCACCTATTATTAAAACAGTCATGCAACAGCGGAATGGGCCATCTCTGCTGACGTCCGGTCTTGATCATTGCTTGTTCTTTATCCCCTGGTAATTAGATCTAGTTACGTGTCTTGCAGTGTAACGTGATATATTTTGCTTGCGTTAGAATAGAAATATGAGTAATAGTAATTATTCTTGGCCTGAGGTAAGCTTAAGTTAATGTTAATTAAATTCATGCAATAAATTCATGAATCCTGAGAACAATGGTCAATCATAGCAGAATGGTCATTTTGTCTTTCCTATTTGTTCACGTGAACGCCCGTCTGACAATATAGATACCCATTTTGCACAATATGGAGGCTATATGATACTAGGTATCCTTGTAAATAAACTATCTACCGGAAATCATTTTGAGTTTTACTTATATGCTTTTATTCCTAATTTTGGCATATTATTTAGTTATTGTATTACAATCTTGGCGAGGCTGCAACGCATTATCTTTTCTTTTATGTTTTCATTTTATATGAGAACAGCATCTATTCTAAACCCTCCTATCCCACTTGGGGGCCCATCTTCCAATGTGGACGCTGGCTATTATCCAACAGAACTGGATGCGTTTATCTTATGGTATAGATTAATTATACTTTGAATATGTTTTAAGGTGCTTGACTATCCTGAACAACCAAGCATTGGGTCTTTCAATTGTTCTGACAAAAATACCATGACTTAGTATTACTGAAACTGGAGATCATCACTGGGCAACATTGATGCTAAATAGTTGTCTAGCCTACTATGGCACAAGCTTCACTTGTTACACAGGGACAGGAACTGTTCTTTTTGATTTTGTACATGTTACTCAGGATTTGAACTATGGTGACCGAAGTCCAACTGTAACGCTCGGTTCAAACATGAGCTTTTGTTATTTACCAGACTCTGTTAGTGTTTTGCATTCTTTCTTCTTAAATGTTTTTTAATTGTTGGGTAATTATGTATTTAGCATAGAGGTGTAATAAAGCATGTTATTTAAGTTTTTGTTTCTTTCTAGGATTTGGTATAAATCTGGCTGTAGTTTTTGGGGACAACTTAAGAGATTAGAGAGAGGGAGCAAAGAAAGTCCTATTTAGCTGTATAGTCTACATGGCATACTTTTGTATAGACATGGCGATTTCAACATCTGCACTGTTAGTCTTAGACTATGAGTTGAACTGTTGAAGTACAGATAAATCTCCACAACCAAATGGGTTCTTTAGTGGTATTTAACATTCTCTTGGTCAACCAAGATATGTTCTTCTATTTTTTTTTTCACTTTCTAACTAGACCATTGCACGTAAAGTGTTTTACCTTGCAGAATTTGCCTTCATACACTTTCAGTTCACCTTAGTGCAGTCTTTAAGCAGCTTTATGTCTCCAGGGTTGGTGATAAATTAAGGTCCACCTGTCCACCAGAGGTCATGGGGTGGGGCAAACAACTCTAAAGGGTTGGTTGCACGAAGAAGTGTGTCAACACACAATACATAAACCAAAAGCCTCTCAATGAACTGATGCCAGGCTGATCCACTTCACCGCTCAGGGTTTTATAGACTTGATAAGAAACACCTCTGGAGAGGGAAAAGCACATTCTGCATTGACGCCAGAGTGGGAAATAGTGGAGCCTTCAGACCATTGCAGGAGTAAGAAATGTTTTCTCCTATGACTCGTTGTAAGTTAAATCTTGAAATTATAGTTAGGACTGAGTACTCCCTCATTGGGTCAGTAACGTTTAGATCAGGGGTATTCAACTCTTAACCTACAGCATCCAGAACCTTCTGTTCTTCATCATCATTAATTGCACCCACCTGGTGTCCTGGGTGTAAATAATTCCTGATTAGAGGGTTGCATTAAATGAAGTGGAACTTGCCTTGAGGGCCTAAGTCAGAGTTTGAGCTGTGTAGATTGCTGGCCTATAACTTTTCCCTCTAATAATTTGTCTATTGTGATGTCCAGTAGATACATATTTCTTTGATTATGGTTTACTAGTAGGTTCTCAGTCATTGCAATACCCCCTCAAGCTGGCCAAATCTGAGGCAATGGCCCAAGCAGCATTAACCAGGATTACTAAGAAAGTAATACAGCTGCTTATCATGTCTTTCTCTGGTCTACATTGGTTGCTATGATGTTTGTATTTTCTTAGCATGTATTGCAAGATGGATTGTGTAATGTTGATTTGTCATGAGTTTGAATGACAAATTAACAGTTTTGTCTGGGTGTGATTCCACTTTAAAGCTGGGATCTCAATAAAAAAAAGTCCTTATGGCTTGAACTTCACCTTTTTTCACGGCTGCTTTCAGTGGCCTCATTAATGTACTGGCCAGACCTGGGAGGATTATTTCCCTCCATGTTTCTTCCCCTTCACTTCAAACTGTACTGTAGCTTATCTGCTGGTGTGAGATTCGGTTCATCCCTGTCTGTCCACCATCTGCTCCTTTAGCTTTACTGTAAGTGTGTGCATTGCACACTGTCATATTTTAAATGGTATAAACAGTCTTGTTTATAATGTGATCAAACTTGAAAACATCCCCGTCCACAGAATTATCTCAGGGGTTATAAGGTAAAATATTTGCTGACATCATTACAAATATTGACTGATTAGTAGATAAGTCTTGATAGATTAGGAATGTAATGTATGATCACTCTTTAACAGCTGATGAATGGAAAGGGCAATGTTTGATGTAGTGCATATGCTGGACCAGTGAATTTCAGTCTGCCAGGGCAAGCAGTGTGTTGTAGGAAATGCAGCAACTGATTGCACAAGCATTCCAAGGGCACTTCTGCTGGCAGATGCCATTTAACTGAATTCTAATTCAATTACACTATTAAGGTTGGGAGTGGCCAAATTGGATTAAACAAGGTGTTCACAAGGGTGCAGTCCAAAATAATTTGTCTCTTTGAAGTACAGTAAAAGATGAAACTTGTTGACAAGGTTAAGAATTATGAAGTTAAATGTCATCTGCGTAAGTGTGTATTACTTTACTACATTGACTAGCAGACATGTGGAAGCAAAGACTCAGATTATATTAGTGTCTGTGATTGTGTTTCTGTTGTGTCTCAATTTACTCAGTCTGACAGAATGGTCCAAAACCCTGTATAAGGCTTATTGGAAATTATAATGGAATGTCTCCATCTTCCCTTACTTTCAGAAAGAACACTGATTCTGTTTCATAAAAAATGCAAATCATTCTAATTTGCTTTTGCGTTATGAGATGAAAATTACCTTCGCACTATGCAATAGTGTACTGTACATCTCCTAGTGGATGACTAGCACTGGCATTTCATATAAATACTGTAAATGACTGAAACTGGTAATTCTACAATGTTTGGTCATTATGCCTTGTTCTGTTCTTATGGGGAACAAGTCAGACTGAAACCACAGATAAGTGGTGGGGCTGTCCTGCCTGTCTACATCTTTAGACTTTGACCCCTACTTGTTTTGTTTGCAGGGTCTGTAGTATGGACACTCCTGCTCCAGTAATAGGCAATAATGTGTTTCTGTGTTTTTGCAGGGATGATTTTTAGCCGTTTTGTAGAATTATCCAGAGAGACTTTATTCTAGCCCCTGTAGGAATCAAACTCACTACCCTGGTGTTGAAAACACAACAGTCTACCAACTGAGCTACAGAGAGACACAGGAGGCAGTACGCTGAGAAGGGAACAACATTATATGGAATTGGAAGTGTTCTATTTCATTTGGCATTTTAGACATAAGACAGGAAACGTACGACATCACTCATGCTTCCATCCTCAACCTGAAAGGAGACACCTTTGCTTTGGTTATGACATAACCCATGTAGCCATTTCTGCTACTCTTACACAAAAACATAGCTAATTTCCAATAGGACTGAAGTATGATCAGCCAAATGCCAGGGTCATCAGTATACCTAACCTATTCCTCTCAGGTCTGTTTACAATGTCAGAATGAGTCAATATATGTCACGTGAGTTGAGTTGGCATATCTGTTGCTATTACACTTGCTCGCTTTCCAAAAATAGCTTCATTTTATTAGTGTAATTAACTTACCGATAAGCTGGTATTAGTGGTTTGAGTGTGTGGAGAATACAGTGTGCATGTTTGTGTGAAGTGTAGTGGATCATTCCACTATTGTTTAAGAAAAGGAATGGGGAAAATGTAAACTGTAATTCAATCTGTAGTTGCATCATGGGCCAGACACTACAGCACAGATTCAGTTATTCAATCTTTATTGGCCCTTTGTATTGCCAGGCCCTATCCATTCTATTTTCTAGGAAGTTGTTATTGAGCAGTCTGGTTACAGCAGTAATGTCCAGTTCACATTCAGTAGGTCTGTGCAATACCACAATGTCAGAGATAGAAATTACATTACCGGGATGGAATATTTTATAGGGTTGTCTTCACATTGAAACTCAAGAAAAGAGATGAATTGAGCGAGTATTGTAAACTGCACTATGGTTTGGATAACAGGATAGAGACAATCAAATAAGTCCCTCATGTTTTCCTAATGTGTAACCTGTATAGTTTTTTGTCCAGTTAACATGACACAAGACCTACAGTATGAGCTGCATCAATCAGGCAGAAGTATAATCTCTTTGACCATCTCATTGACAGAGGCACCCAGGCGTATGACTCCCTCCCAGTGCTATTTTGAACATGCATCTTTCCCTCAATCCAAATTCAAAACATAGATCAAGGTTTTTCACATTATCCAATCCATTATCAAGCGGTCAACAGACTGTAATGCAGTTTGAGAGAGAGGTTTGAATTGTGTTGTGTGTTCCTGTGTTTTCAGATTGGGAGATGTGTGGAGTGTGAGGGACGGCCATGGGATTGGAGAGACTGTGGCTTCTGAGTGTCATTACTGCTGTTGCCTTCGGTCTGCTGCGTAAGTATCATGCTGTACATTGGGAAAGATATACAATCTACTGTGGTCATAACATTTCTGTTGGTTTCTCTAGATACACCTACCCTGTTAACCCAAATCATTTTTACATTTCTTTTACAACAATACAATGTAAAAGCTCTTCATATTAATTTCCCCATCACAGAGAAATCACCTCATTCATTTCACTACCTGCCTGTCCCCATTTCTGTCTTTATGCATTCATTTCCACATATTTCTTTCCTTTATACCACTCTCTTTACTTTCATGGTTTACATTGAATGGCAGAGTTCTAGGCCTTGGCTATCAGGCACATCTGAATGGACTCCAAGAAAAACATGATTCACAGCATCATACAACTTAGTCTCTGACATCTGCCACTGTACACACGTGACAGGGATTGATGAAAGGGAAGAGGCAGTCCGGGTCTAGACAGAAGTGTGTGAAAGCGAATGGGGTGTAATCCTAATCTAGAAAAAAATAAACTGGTGCAGATTTAGATCAATCTGGGATTTCTACTGGCCCCATCCCAAAAGCACGCTTCTATGGGGGAATTTGATTTGAGCAGGCCCCAGAAGGAAGTGGTGGGGCAGGGAGGGGTGAAAAGGGCCTGCTGTCTTGCCCTCTATCAGTGTGTCCCCCTTTGAGATTAGTGCTTAATCACTAGGCCAGACGAGGTGCAGAGACAACACGACATTGCCAGGAACCTGGTTGGAGATCGCAGGCATAGGCTATAAGGCTCTTGCCCAGGTGTCATAAATGGAATTGAAGCTTGGAATTTCATGGCTAATTTCATGACTGTGATATTGATTGTGCTCACAGATTATGCACACACAAACAACATATTACGCACATCCAGCCCCAAATGGGAGGTTACCATATTTTGGGGGGGCAAAAGTCCCAGACTCCATCTTTAAGCAAAGCGCTGCGGAGAGTTAACAGCCACTGGAAAATGCAGGCTGACATCCAATTCTAAAATATTTATTCACATTTAAGTGTGATCAAGCTAATTCATCTCTTAATTTCTGCTTGTAGTTTATCCACATTTTTACAGTTCTTCCTATCTTTGCTGTATTTAGTTTTCATCCTTGAATTTGTAATCAAAAACACATCTTGGATGAAATTCAATGTGTATTTTGCTTGGCTTGCGACTCAAGCGTATTTGAAACTTAACCACATTCTTTGTGGATGTTAAAGAGCTCTTAGATATTGCTCAATGTTCTGGCTGTTGGCCATTGACCATTCAGAGATCACCATGTTTTACTGCAGATTCAAATCATGTAAAGCCTTCCTCCGTGATAATATTATCTGTGTGTTTTCAGGTACGTCCCAGGGTGTGGAGGCGGTGGTCCGGGCCAGGGTTGGGGGTACCGCAGAGCTTGGTTGCAGTCTTACCCCTACTTCTACAGGAGCCACCACCCCAAACCTGTTCCCATTGCACGTGGTAGAGTGGGTTCGCCTGGGTTACAATGTTCCCATACTAATCAAATTTGGAGTGTATGCACCGCGTGTGCATCCCAACTACAAGGGTAAGTCCTCTTTTTCTAGATCAGTTTCTTATCATAGGTTCTTTCAAAATACACAATGCACAGGAAAATAAATTCTCACTTTCAGCTTAGTACAATTTTTATCTTTTGTCTTTCTGTTTTATTAGGATTCATTTACCTATGCACAGCAGCTTAGTGCTGTCTCTAATTGCATTCTTTTGTGTTTATAACTGCAACTTATGGGGGAAGGACAATTATATTTAACCTCAGTATCCTAGTTTAACTTCAATAACTCAGTTGTTTATTCAAAATTGCACAGTAAAATATGGATTCCTCCATGGTCCTATGTTGTCTTGGCTGATTGGTTTTCTTTATGACGTTTGTTTGTGCATTGTACTTTTTTTATGGCTTATCTATCCTTTGCTTTGCCTTACGGGCTTGGTCGGTTGGTGTTTGTGCTGTGTTCATGTTTTATGTTTTCCTCTACCTGTTCATTTTTGTATTTTTATTGTATTTTCCTTTTGTATCCCCTTGTGTCCCTTCCCTCAAGAGGATCTCTTGCCAGGACATGGTTGTAAATAAGAATTTGTTCTTAACTGACTTGCCTGGTTAAATGAAGGTTAGATAAATACATTAATAAAAATTGGATGTCTGATAATATCTAAAGAGTATGTCTTAAAACAACTTTCAACTGTCTATCTTCCTATGAGCCTTTCATTCCCCTTGGATTGTTGGATGGAAACTTGGCGGATGTATAGAATTTCTTTATTTGTGTTCGACAGTACATATTTTTAAAAACAGTACATAGTTCGACAGTACATAGTTTAAAAATAGCTATTAGGGAAAACTTTCAGGCAGCGAAACCTTATGTTCCCTTAATATCAAGAAAATATTTGTTGACATAAAAAAAAACCAAAATCAGAATCTGGTAGTTCTTAGATGGTCTTCCACATATTTAAGTCAAGACTTCATCTTCAGTTTAAGTTCAGCTGTTTGAATGGGGGTGGGGGGAGGTGACTAAAATTATATTTATGAATGCTGGAGGGTTTTTTTTGTGGTGAGAATACCCCAAATAGGTAATCCACCCAAACAAGAGCCCTATAATTACACTGGTCTGGGTGTTTGGGCAGCTGTAGTGCAAGGGAAGCGGGGGATGGGGTTGAAATTGAGGCAGGCTTGGGTGGGGGCAGGTGGTTTGATGACAGATTTTTGTTGGTATTCAGAAGAGTGACCCAGTAAAACGGAGGTTGTTTTGCTGTAAGGAGGATAGATGAAGTGTATGGAATAATAGAGTTTTCTTGCCAAGAGTACCATAATCCATTCATTGTCTCTCATGGAACAAAAGACAAAGGGCTACATCACACCTACCTCTTCCTCTGACAGAGCCAACACCAATACTTGTGCCTCCAAAATCCCATACCCTTTTTCTAGGAGCATTTTCAAATTATGATTGTTTTGCTTAGATGAATGAGACTTATGTCGGAGATTAGAAAAAATGTAAAGAGTGAATGGATGAAAATGTCAATTGTGGCAAGACACATTCCGAGGTAACCTGGGACACTTTCCCAACAGATACTCCCTGTGGTTACTGAGGTTCATGTGTATTCAAGTGAAATTTGCTGTCTGGTTCTGATGTCCTTCCAGCTCCATGCATAAACAAGATATGTTTGATCACTGGGAAATACATTTCACATTTGCACCCAAAAAAGTACTACTACCACCAGAAAAAACATTTGATCAATGGAGTACTTCTGGCACAAAGTGATTAGAAAATTGAATTTACATATTATGTAAATGTTATTTAAATTAAATTGTTGTCACAATTATTTTAGTGAAATTGGGACAGGACCTTTTAGGAAGACTTTCAAGTCCATCTAAAGTTGATCTTCATTTAGAAACGATCAATATCACTTTCATTTAAAAACGATCAATGTCAATAAAAAATTAAATGGAATGACCTGAATTGCACTAGCCAACGGATGTCTGTCCATTCAAATCAAAGGGCCTATATACACAACAATATGTCTTCCAAAAGGTATCTAAGAAAACTGGTGTTTATTACAAAACAAATGCTTTTCACAGGTAATCAGCTATATGCAGCCTAAATACCTCTTTAGGTGAAATGTTAATGGTGAATTAAGGTTCACTGTGACTACTAATACAAGCAAAGACAAATGACCACTGAGGGGAAGAAAAGAAAATCACATGAGATGCAGTTCTGGTTGTTATCATACTGCTTGCTCAACCAGGAAGTCTAAATGGTAATCCTTATATGCCTGAGAGAGTTTTCTCAGGTCTTCTACTTTGATTGAGCTTGAAGCAACCCAAACCACCACAAGGAGTTGCTATAAAGTATTGAGGAAAGACAACCATGTTTGATAACTGACCCCCAAATCTGTACGGTGCTGGTCACTTGCACTGCCGCCTGCCTGACCCCTTGGATAATCCAAGAGTAAGATTACATTTTCTCCCGAACTTCAGTTTGTTAGTGGTCTAAAGCAGGGTCTCTTGCAGTGTTTTCCTGTATTTTGTTCTATACATTCCTCCTTGAATTTTGACAACATCCCTGCCCAGTAACCTATAACCTTTTGATCAGTCAAGCTGCACATTTGCAAATTAGTTGCTACAGACTGCTGATCACCAGCACCTTTGGTTCTGTGGATTCTGCTTACAACAAAGTGTAATGAAAATCCACAAATCATATGCAGCATTCCTTAAGGAATGTTGTAGGACACATAGCCGTGTATAAAGTTTTGCCTAAATCACAAGAAAAAAACTATGAAAAGAAATGACCAAGAAAATTCCAGGCATTTGAACCATTGTTTAATGTTTATGAAAGACAGCCTAGTTTCATTTTTCAAGTCAATTAGGGCAATCTCCAAATTGCATTTCAGTTTGACAAAAACAATACAACATTTCAAAGGCAGGCAGAGTTGGCTCACCCCAACCAAGGCTACATACTAAAAGAGTTGTTGGCATAATGATAGCGAAGCTCCCGATTTCCCTTCGACGTTTCGTGTATTTTTTTTTTTTTTTTACTAATGTCCCTTTGCATTTGTAAGTTTGTGGGTTGATTACATTTTTTTCAAAAGGCTACATTTACACAGGCAGCTCAATTCTGATCCAGTAATTGTTGTTTTGACCAATCAGATAAGCCAATTTGCCAGTAAAGGAACAAATGATCAGAACAGGTTTAAATACAGCCAGAGTAGCATGTCATTTAGGTAATTTGGCTTATTTAAGAATTATTAGGCTAATGCATGCAGACTTAACATGGCATATTATTTTATATATATTGTACATATATTTTATAAAAATGTAAATATAATACTGAAAGTGAATGCAATATTTAATACATTAAATGAAAAACAACAATTAATTGAAATTAATTATTAAATGTTTGCATTACAAATGAATGTTTTTTACTTCAATGTCAGTATTTGAATTCCATTTTAATTTCTGCCAGACTCCAGCTGTCAGGGTGAAGAAAACACTGAAAAGTAACAACAACAATCTAATAGTTTGTTAGAAAACAAAAGGAAGGATTTGATGTTTGATGTGGGACAGTCTCCCTATATCTGTGTGCGGGCTCTGCTTAACCCCTGTCTGCCTCATATCCTCTCACCTCTCTCTGGAGACAGGTGGCTACATGTGAAGTCGAGCAGCACTTCAGATCTAATGTATTCTACCCTCAAATTAAACTGTATGGGGGATTCCAGATTTAACCACAACCATAAGACAGTATGAAATAACAATTTCCTGATCTTTGTCTCCAACTGTCTATGCTCAGTTACAAACAAGTACAGCACAACTTTTTAGTCTGAGGAAAAAATAGCTAATACTTTGTACATGTCTCTGTACATTCAGCCTTGCTCTAATGCCTTCTGACAACGTCTTATGAACAAAGGAAATGTTGTCTTGGATGGGGGCATAATAAAGTCCTCCATTTAACCTCAAACTGTTCAGATAGGATATCAGGTGTATTTCAGAATACAGTGTGTTTTTGAGGAGTGCTTGCTATGTCTGTACCTCCTTATGTTGACCCCATTAGAAGTCAGTGGGTCCAAAACACAGACAGATGTCTTGTGCAGGCTGCTGTGTTGTAGAGGGAAATCAGAAACCCTTTAGAAGGCCTAATTAATCCACGTTCCAAACATGCCGTGAAGAAAATCATTCACCTGAGAAGACAACAGAAGAGATAAATAACTATTGACTGAAATACTTAAAGCTCCAATCAGCATGACTGCTGAAGTCTGTTTGAGTTGTGCTTTTAGAGGCAATGAGACTCAAGGGCCAGTCCAGGCTGGCCCTGTCAGGGTCACTTACCTTAAAATGGGCAGATCAAATGTGTTCTCTCTGCTGATGTAAACGAATGGAGACGGCGTTGTGGACATACCCTAGAGTTTGGGTAAAACAACAAGGGCAAAACCTCAGGCTCAGCACGGCAGTTCCCCATCACTCTGTCTCAATGTGATGGCTGAACACTAGGGGTCATGGTCTTGGTTCACCCTTACACATATACACACGCTAAAAAACTCAGGGAATGAGCTTTGTACTCTACAAGTTGGAATTTAAATGTTTTGTTCATCTACAAACCATTACCATAACCATTTAAAGTTGTAATTGAGTCATTATTGAGTCAACCAATCACTGTCTTTGGGGCGGATCAGATTTCAGAAGATCCGCAATGAATGTGATTCTTAGTAAACATGACTGTATTTTTCCTCCTCTGACACAATGTAGAGAGCCAAATAGATATGGCAGTCTGTATTTCTGCTTTAAACTGGACGAGGTAGTCTTTTGCCAAATAGTGACACAATATGAGAAGAATGCTGGCTAGACCTGTGGATCTCATGTTCTTCAACTCTGAGGTGCTTTGTCAGGACAAAGACTCTGTTATTTAATCTCACAGTGCTGTAGGTGTTTGCGACTGAAATCAGAACAGTGGGAATGATATGAGGCCCAGTATTCTGCAGCCTGAGAGCTTTTCTGTCAAGGTCTGAGCGTTGCCTGAGAGGTTCTACATGATCCTAGATCGGTCCCAGACCTGGCTTGAATTTCAGGGCTGTTGGTAGAGTGCTTTACAAGAAACTTAGATGATATTACAATGCACCACTTAAGGGCATGATTAATTATGTAGCATGCACGTTTAAATTGATGTATCGTGTTAGTATGAAACAAGGACATTTAAACCATTGGATTGGCCGGAATGAACAGACAAAATGCAGCAAGTGTTTTGGAAAGGTCAATCTAACTGAATTATTTACTAACATGAATACAAAAGGGCTTATGCCAGGCTCACACATGCATGTGCACATTCCCATGGTCATTTCTAAATCAGTGTCATTACAGTGTAATTCAAAACAGGTTTGGGTAGACTGTCAAACATTTTTCAGCAGATTTAAATACAAAGGCCATGGTTGATTTGTTGTTTCTTAATTGGTGCTGTGCTTGTGTAGTTTGTTGTCAAATTGGTTTGAATGTGTCACTTGCTGTTGTGGGGGCTTGACCATGTGAGCTGAATGTGCTTGCTAGTGCAAGGGTTAACACAGCCAGACAGAGAGTGAGAGAGCCAGAGACTGAGTTAACTGTAATCTATTGCTTGACAAAGAGCTATTCATAAGAGGGTTAAACTGATTAGGGGAGTGGAGGATTGAAGAGAGAAATTTGGGGGGAGGCAGGGGTGGGCGTTTAGGGGCTGGGGGCTAGCCCCAGACTTATGTTTGTATTCAAATCAAAACATCCCACAATGCACCACTGCCCATCTCCGTTAAATACATACGGAACAGACAAAGAAAAAAGAGGCCTCTCTCAACAGAATAGTTTCTCCATGGGTGCCACTGTGATTGTAGCAAATTAAATTCTGTATATTCCTGCACATTACAACTTGAAATTATGTGCAGTATGAACCACCACTGCAACAATCACATGTCCATTCCATTTCCTCTGAACAATAGAGCATTATCCCAGAGAATGAACTCAGAGAGACTGCATGGACCACAATGAACAACCTTTGCCACAGACACTCACTACCTCGGAAGTGTCACTTTCATAAGCGTGGGACAAAACTTGAATGAAATGATGTGGGTTAAATGAACATGATAGTTGTGGGAGCAAAGATCGATTTATTCCTAAAAAGAGCCTTCTTGTATATAAAAAAAATATGCCATGGTATATAAAAGCTGTTGTCTGAGTAAAGGCTAGTTTGCTTTATGGCTGTGTTGTGAGGGGTGCAGCTCAGATACATTTTATTTTTTACCTGTCACCTTGGTAAAGCAAAATGAGGATGAGGATGGTGCCGTGTATGTGTTTGTTGAATGAGTTGAGTGTTTCCATTTCAACCCTTCAGTGCATACCAGCCAGACCTGTCAGAATTACAGCCTGTTTGACACATGACTGGAGCAGTCATGTGATATCGGGGTGCAAAAAACAGGAATATTACTGGAAATATGTCCAGCAGAGGCTAGTGTATAGGAGAACTACTGAACACTTTGCTTATGCAGACCAATGGATATAATAACTGTCTGCAAGCTCACTGATGTCTCAGGTTTTAGTTGTTGGTAATAATTGGTGGATTATAAATCTAAATTCCATTTGTATCCTCTCCATACCCTCTCATTGTATTCCTTGAATGTTGCAATTATGTATTTATACATTTTGATCAATACTTGTTCTCATTTGGTGAAAATTTAGGTCTCTGAATTTATGTTTTGAGTTGGGATAGGAATTGGAGCAGCTTTAATTTGGGACATTATGTTAAATTATGCTTGAGAGTTATCTATCTATCTTATCACAAACAAAGATTCACAGGGCATATGGAAAGCTTTGGACAGCATCCATGGCTAAAGAAATAATATTCACATTAAAATATTTGAATACTGATAAGTGTCAGTATGCCAAGAGCTATTTACAGACCAGACATTCAAATGAAAACAGGCTTTTTTTTACCCCTTTTTAAACATTGTTCCCAAGTGTAATTTTTCAAATTACGAGCACGAACCCAGCCCCTGTGATTGACCCTCCCTTCCCAGTGTTTTGCTCCTGTCACTCCCCGTTTCTGCAGCAACTGAATTCAAATCGAAACTCTCAGTCCAGAGTATCATTGGTTTCATCACTATGGTAACCTGAGAGAATTACGAGGGGTTATTTGGGGGGTTGTCGTCCCTTTGTAGTGATGGACAGGCAGGAGGGAAACAAGAAAGGGTTAAGTGTTCAGTGGTGAAATATAAAATTCCCCAGTAGTGCGCCAGTTGGCACTGCATAATCAAGGTTTGGAAAATCAACACACACATGCTTGTGCACACTCATCTCTGCATGTATTATGATAATGCTGGGGGCTGTTAGTAATTGCATGGTTTGTGTTTGATTCTTATTCATACTTAGAGGTGCTGGGAGCCTTAATGAGCTCAACATATCTCTCAATGTTTAGCCACATAGGAATTAGGTTAGAATGTGTAATTGTGGCACGTGAAGGTGTTTTCCTCCAGTGCTCTAGGTCTAGAGTTAATTCCATTGCTGTTGGGGGAAAAGCCTGCAAACTGTAAGGCAACTTGGGGAGAATCCCTCACTTTGTGAAAACAGCCAATGCATTAAGTGTTTTGTACACCTGCCATCATTTTAGCACACATTTCCTCTCTGAGAGCTGAAATCAGCTAAATACTCGTAAACACTGATCAGGGACTGCCGCCCATTAAGTCATTAAGGGCTGGGTCTGTACCTAAGCAGGTCTGCAAATGATTGGGCAAGCAAACCTTAATATTAACCAGAGCAACATTCCAGGACAGGAATGTGGGGTTATTTTTTAGTCATTGTAAATCCTTTTCAAACAGTGTTGTTTTACATTTATTTTCTGTTATCACAAGGCTCCGTAAAACGATTCAATGTGTGGTAAAACGATTCAATGCGTGGTAAAACAATTCAATACGTGCTAAAACGATTTAATGCTGAGGGTGCTACTGCATTTCTATTCTCATAATTATTCAATGAACAGGCCCGGTTTCGATTAGGGACATTCTACATGTTGTGGTGTCAGTCATTGGTTTTAGTGTATAATGTACTCAGTCTTTTGTTCTGATTCAGCAGGTGGTATAGATTGGTTAGTTACGTATTGCAATTGCTTGCTACAGAGGCTTACAAAGAGTAAACATTTATTAAACCAAATCATTAATTGTCAGAGTGTTAGTCAAATTTTTCCTCCTTGAAAAGTATGTTAAAATCTATTTCCTGTGTTATAAAGCACCAGGCTTTCTCCTCTACTGATTTGAATCAGTTTGCTCTGAAAACATACCCTGTTTGACTAACACATCCTCCTATCATTGAAAACTGTATTTTGGTGTAACAAAAAAAAAATGATTTGAGAGAGGGGGTGGGGAAAGTCTGGCAACCGTAAACCACCGTGTAAACCAGGCTTCAGTCACCAGGCAACCAAGAGATCATGTTTCAAAGTCTGACAAGGACTTGTAAGAAGTAGGAAGAAAGAGAGGGGTTGGTTTGAGATAGAGAGACGGGGGATGATAACAAAAAATGTTTGGATTTTGGCGAAATCCAGTTATTTTGTGATTATGTAAGGCATTTCTCATTGTGTAGCTTTTGGTACCAAACTGCATTACCCTTTTCTGTTCCCTTACCCTGTTTTATATACAATTGGAAATTGTATATAGAAGGTAATGTAGTGAAGCTTCCTCAACCATTATCCTGCCCGACTTGCAGGTAAATGTGTTTGTTCGTGATGGATTCTCTTTAAATGACATTCTTATATACAGCTCTGGAAAAAAAATTAAGAGACCACTGCACCTTTTTCTTTCCCTTCCAGAAAAGATGAAAAGGTTTTGAGTGAGGAACAGAAGGATTCAAATTAAGAGAGCACTGCAAATTGAACGCTTCTGTTCCTCACTCAAAACTTTCCTTTTCAACTTTTTTGGAAAGGAAAGAAAAAGGTGCAGTGGTCCCTTAATATTTTCCCGAGCTGTATAATATATTCCATTCAATTATCAAAAAGTATACTATAACCTTTTCAGGGATCTTTGTATTGTCAATTATTTTATACTAGATGCTGGCAGGACACTTTATGGGACATCGATAGTCCTGTTGAACCTAATGAATGGGGCTTTTTGTAACACTGGATATGCCTATGTCCTCTACTTGGTAAGCCCTCTGTTGGCATATACTGACTGCTGCTCTGGCTAAGTATTCTGATTTTGGGGGCTCTCCGTCTCTCCGTCTGTGCCCAGACCGCGTGTCTCTGACCCGGGGGGCCTCACTGCTCATAGAAGGATTGAGCCTGGAGGACGAGGGCTGGTTCGAGTGTCGCATCCTGCTTCTAGACCACACTACTGATGAGTTCCGGAATGGCACCTGGACCTTCCTCTCCATCACAGGTACATCTCCATGGGTACAGCTTCATCAATGTTTTCCCTTTTAAAATGGGAGCAATGGCAATCCCGTACTGTTGATTTTCATGTTCAGTCGTATTGCAGTGTGTGAGCTGTTGTTGCATAAGTGTGCATCAGTGTTATACACAATGCTCACAACACGTCTTTGTCTTGACCCCACTGTTCACTGTGAGATGACATTGACACAGAAATGTCTGTTAGGAGCCAGAAGGGATGAAGCCATGGTGCATGTGACCTCATGCACTGTGTCTTCATCATGCACTGTGTTTTCATCCTCATTTGGCTTTTCCCACCCACACACCACTTATCAAAAACCACTTATTATCTACCTTCCATCCTCTTTTTCTTTCCATTTGTCTTGTTTTCTGCCTTCACATCAAATAGGATTGCGTCAGGGCAAGTATTGTGTTGAAGTACTGTATTACATCCAAGTAATGCACCTGATTAGTTAACATATTTGGCTGATCAGAGGCAAAAACTAGTTTGCAGATGTAGCAATAAAATACTTTAGTTTCCCAATAGTCAACCAATTGTTAAACAGTAGTTAATCAAGTTGCCAGCTAATTGTGGTAAATGCGTTATCATATTTTCTCACTACAAGTGTCATCTTATTCTCCTCTATTACAGCCCCACCTGTGTTTATCAAGACTCCGCCTACCTTTGTGGAAGTTCTGCAAGGGAACTCTCTGACCCTTAGCTGTGGTGCCCATGGCAACCCTCGGCCAACTGTTACTTGGCATAAAGATGAGACCCCAATTGAGAAGCATGAAAAGATGGCGGTGTGTAAAAAAGCTTCTGTTTTGCTGTGGTTGGATGAAGTGGTCGGTCATGATTCAAAGCATCTGCAATCTCTCTTTCCCTCTCTCTCTCACAGGTGCTCAATGGCACCTTGTCATTGGCCCCTGTCACCAGAGAAACATCAGGAATTTATAAATGTCATGTCTCCAACTCGGAGGGGAATCTGACCCATACTACTCGGCTGCAAGTCAAAGGTAAGTCTGGCTATCTTCCAACCCAGTGACCTGTCTGTAAGGGTTCTATTGGTTTTCGGTAATTTTTTTTATTTTTTTTATTTACTTTTATTGTATTTTAATTTTCTTTTCTTCCAAAAATAATTTACAGTCCTTAGTATCAATAGTGTTATAAGCAATATTAGATACCTTTTAACAGCATTCAACTGTGATTTAGTTGGGAACCTCTGTTCTAACCAACTGGAAGAGGCAGGCTGCTTTATCCTCATAAGCCCGATCAACACAGTTAACTCACCTTAAGGGTCTTCGATGTATTAACCCCTAAAGATTAATGGATTAATCCTTAGAACCATAAGCCTGTTCAAGAAAATGAACCTTTAGTTTACAGATTGGCTCACTGCAGATCCGATTTTTCTGCCGCCGCCCCCTCCTGATAGCTAAAGGTGTTAAAGCATCTGTAAATGTGTAGGAGTTCATTTATTTTTTCTGCCCAACCCTGCAACAAGGTATTGAAGTTCTGAGTCATGTATCAGAACTTGAAAACATACACTCGGAGCCACTTCATTAGGTTTCCCTATCTAGTTTTGGGTAGGACCCCTTTTCGCCTCCATCCCCTTCAGAGTTTGACATGTTGTGTGTTGAGATGCCCTTCTGCTCACTGCTGTTGTAAAGAGTTAGCTTGAACAAGTCTGGCCATTCTCATTTGACCTCTCTCATCACCATTTTATCCCATTCTCTAATATAGTTATCAGTGAATGTTCAGTGGGAAGGTAGTTATATTAGATTTGGTTCATAAGAATTTCTAGGGTGCCAATAATCATGAGATTCTTTTTGAGCATTATTTATTTCTTGATTAGGCATTATTTTTTTTCTTTTAACAATTTTACCTCAATTAAAGGTTAAAGTTCTCTCATATTTTAAGTGTAAGATTAAGTTGATAAAAATGTAAAAAAATTTAAGAGGTCCAATAATTCTTGACAGCACTGTACAAATGCCAGTCCAGGCTATTATCACGCTGCCATCTAGTGGTGTATGGTCTATGAATGCAATGCTTGTCATATCAATCCTAATCTCTTTGTTATGAAGCTGTAATTGGGTATCTGCATATTTGTATCAATAGGTTTATCACTCACTTATTTTGCAGCCTGATATAACAGCAGTAACTTACACTTCCCTAATTTCAAAATAGGCCCTCCACTTATCATCATTGCCCCAGAGGACACCACCCTTAACATATCCCAAGATGCAGTTCTGCAGTGCCAAGCTGAGGCTTATCCCTCCAACCTCACTTACGAGTGGTGGAAACAAGGACAGAATGTCTACCATATAGAGTGAGTTGACTTATACACAAATTACTACGCAAAAAAGTGTCAGGGATATTTGAGCTTCAGGCTATGATGTGTATGTTTTTTATTCCAAGCCCATTGTATTAATTATATGTTATCTTTACACCATGTACAATTCTGGATATGTGTACTTAGAAAATGATGACAATTCTGATTCTTACAAAGCTGGTAATGCAATCTGTTTTTGTTAAAAGTATGTAAATTATATAAAAACAATAGTATTTTTATCACATGTAATCCATAGAAAGAGGTCCATATTGCAACTAAGAAGATACTTAAAGCAAGGCTGTGATATGTGTATGTTTGTCCGCAGGTATCTTAAGACCCGTGTGAAGATCTTAGTGGATGGCACACTCCTTATACCTAGTCTTGTCCCAGAGGACACTGGGAATTATACCTGTGTACCAACCAATGGGCTAATGACCCCACCGTCTGCATCAGCACACCTTAAAGTCAAACGTAAAGATTGCTGTTAAACGCATTCCTTGATTTCCTGACCTGTGTATTTTAGTCCATCATAGGAGAGTGACTTTCTTCTGTCTCTGTTAGACCCTGCCCGGGTGGGTCGGATGCCCAGGGAGACGTATCTACCTACAGGGATGGGAGGTGTCATCTTCTGTCCAGTTCAAGCCGAGCCCCCCATGCTCTATGTCAACTGGACCAAAGATGGGAACAATTTAAACCTAGACAATGTAGGTATTCACACTGGGAAACGTCCTAATAACCCTAATCTACAGCTCCAGACAAAATTAAGAAACCACTTCACCTTTTTCTTTCCTTTCTAAAAAAGTTGAAAAGGAAGGTTTTGAGTGAGGATCAGAAGGGTTAAAATTAAGAGACCACTGCAAATTGAACGCTTCTGTTCCTCACTCAAAACTTTCCTTTTCAACTTTTTTGGAAAAGAAAGAAAAACGTGCAGTGGTCTCTTAATTTTTTCCGGAGCTGTATATGTAGTGGATCTCTGTCGTATTTAATGTTTGTTTTCCCCTGTTTTGCCGGTTCAGTTCCCTGGCTGGATGGTGAACTCCGAGGGCTCAGTATTTATAGCCACAGCCAATGATGACGCAGTGGGCATGTACACCTGTACTGCCTATAACAGTTACGGCACCATGGGCCAGTCTGAACCCACTAAGGTTATCCTGCAGGTACGGCTGGTTCTCTGTCACACCAAAACACGACTACCTGTGGGTCTGGCTGGGCGTAACATTTATCCTCCCTCTGCAGGACCCCCCGTCCTTCTCGTTAACCCCTCGTTCTGAGTACCTTCAGGAGGTGGGCCGGGAGCTGGTCATCCCCTGTGTGGCTGATGGAGACCCCCGTCCCAATATCACCTGGAGCAAGGTGACATGTCCCTAAAAGACAGCTGCAGGAGCCCCAGACACCCTCTTTGTACCGACACACAACCTCTGTCTCTCTGCATGCTCAGCCTTCTGTCCTGTAATCCTGTTGACGCGTAGGTTGGTCCCAGCCCCCGCTCCCCGTACACTGTGCTGTCCAACGGCTCCCTCCTCCTGAAGCCTCTCAGCAAAGACCACCAGGGAGGTTGGGAGTGCCTCGCCACTAACCGTGTGGCCACCGTCAGTGCTGGCACCGTGGTCTTGGTGCTGGGTGAGAGTCTTCTGCAGAGAGCAATATGACAGGACATGTCATTCTATGGATTGAATTGGTATACAGTTCCACTGGTGTATGCTCATTTTCCTCCTCTTCCGTCTTTTCAGGCACCAGTCCTCATGCCACCACGTCCGTGTCAGTCAGCACTGGGAGAAATCAGGCCAATGTGACCTGGGAACCTGGCTTTGATGGAGGATACACGCAGAAGTTTACAGTCTGGTCAGTAATGCAACCCAGTGTTTACAAGAATGGTCAATGACTGGTCGGTATTATCTTATCATGGTTTTTATACTTTTCGCCCTCAGGGTTAAGCAGGTTTCCAGAGGCAAACATGACTGGGCATCTGTCCCTGTGCCCACGTCCAAGTCCCACCTTTTAGTGACAGGGCTCTTAGCTGACACCAGCTACCAGTTCAGTGTGCTGCCTCAGAACAAACTGGGCTCTGGTCCCTTCAGTGAAATCATCTCTGTTAGAACTCAGGGTCAGTGCAAGTTTTAACTGATACAATATTCTTTAAGTGGCCTGTTTTGGAAACTGATTTACGTGTTTTTTGTATGCGCTTATCTGATTTTATCCCGTCTCTCTCCCTCAGCCCTGCCAACAGATCCACCGAAAGTGGTGACGAATCCGCCAACTATCAACCCTCCTTTGTTCTTGTCAGCCAATCAAACAATGCTGGGGATTATCCTGCACTGGTATCCTCCTGAGTTTCAGACCACACCCCTCACTGGGTATGTCCTCCAGGCTAGTAGGGACCGAGGCCAATGGGTCATTCTCAACAGCGCTGTGAAGGCCAACCAGACTAAACTACTAGTACAAGGATTATTGAGGGTGAGGCAATGATCATTTTGTACCTTGGAACACTCAGTGAAGACATTGACTATTTGATAAAGGAGTTGTACTGACAGTAAACGGAGGCCTATGACCTCTGAATGTTTGTGTTTTTAAGATATTTCCCAGAATTGTTTCTACTGAACCCTTGTCCTCCCCTCTCAGGACTGTATTTATGAGCTGAGATTGATGTCTCGTAGTAACAAACTACTGAGCGAGCCCAGTGAGACTGTCACTGTGAACACCACAGGTGAGTACCATTACCATGCATCCACGTATGATAGATTTCGAATCAGGCTTTGATTTAAGTGCTTAGGTAAAGCATAAACAGTACTAAACAATATGTACCAATTCTATCAATTGTCCTTGGTAACAGTCAGTGGTCGCGACAGATGTTAATTGTCTTAATGAAGGTATTGTATAGGTATGGCTTATTGTCAGCAAAAGTATGGCTGCCTGTATGGCGTTGTTAGTGCTTTACTAACACACTGTGCCTGGTGTGTTTGCAGGGATAGAGATGTACCCTGTGCGACCAGGTTTCTTGGAGTTTGTCCCCGAGCCTCTGCTGGCTGGTGTGATGGGCGGAGTGTGCTTTCTATTCATTGCCATCATCCTCTCCTTGGTGACCGCCTGTGTTATGAGCCAGAGGAGAGCCCATCGGCGCATGAAGAAGAGAGATGGTAAAGACGGTTTTATCCTAATATTTCACTGATACTACAGAAAGAGTTTCAGGTTTTCTATCCATTAATGTGTTTTATTACAGGATATCTTCTTTAAATGGGCTATTGGCAGTTGAAACAATAATCTAACCCGTATGTTTTGGTGAAAAACTGAGCCATTAGCATAGAGAAATGTTTTGTTTTGGGTTTTAATAGGTTACGACAGTTGGTCTGTGGTCATAAAACAATTACATTAATTTGCACAGACATATGTACAATATTAACTGCTGCCCGAAAGGTCTGGACTTTCCCAAAGCTTCTGTGCATGTGCCAATCCGCATGTGTTTATTCTCTACTCTTGTCTAATCTTGTTAATAGTGTTCATTTTGTAAAGTTAAGCCAGAGCTAAATTAATGTCTGCAACATCACATAGGCTAATGATCACAGTATTATATATAGTTTAACTTTTGCAAACTCATTATAGCGGATGTTATTGTGGGTTTAGTGGAATGCTTGTGTATCGGCTCCTAAACCATGTATCAAAATTACTCTGACACAAGGAAAAAAAGTCCACACACACGAAAATTACAAATGTATAAATAGAGTGAAGAAACAAATCTAGTCAGCAGGATTTAAGTGAATGGAATATGAGAAGGGTTCATATTGCACATGGGAAAGCTTTGTGGATGGAATTAAATCAAATTGTATTTGTCACATGCTTAGTTTATAACAGGTATAGACTAACAGTGAAATTAATTGATGGGTTGATTCTTGCATGGGTTCATGTAATGGAACTGCACACACTATTACGCAGCAAAATCCCTGCAATGTACCATTTGATCATGCATCAAAAAGTGTCCATCTTTCTAATAGTACAAATAGCACCTGCCTGGCTGCTTCCATGTATTATGGGCCCTTTTTCAAAAACACAAGTAGAAGGTACACACTGATACACCCCACTCGAGTTGGGGTGAAAAACGTGTCTGGATCAGGAGCCCTGATGTGAGCTGGGTTTCTGTAGCCATGCTGTTGGGGCACCCGGATAACTCAGTACATGTTTTGGCCTTAAAAGGCATGGTGGATGTATTCAGGTCATGTGCATGCTTTAAGTGCACTCCCACAGAGTGTGTCCCTCCCTCAGGAAAACAGTTAAGTTATATGCATAATCTACAGTTGCGCAGAGCTCTGTTCTCCCAGCTTCTTAACAAGCTTTGAAGGCACTATGTTGTTGCGGTTCTCTTTTGATACTTATGTAGGATCATTTTGAAATGGAAAAAAAAAACATCTAACACAGGCTTAATGAGAGCTTACTGCTGAAAGTCCAAGATCCCTTAGTAGTATACATTTTTGTTGCTAGAACCAGACCAATATCTCTAGATTGGAGTTTTCTGTTGCTGTAACAGGTGTTTGTAGTCTCTTTACACCAAGTGGTTGGACGTCTTCCATGGACTTCACAAAGTACTCCTCTGACCATTGTGACTCTGTATTATGGAGGGTTGTGTTTACTGCTAGCTGTTTTTCCACAAACTTAAAAGCAGCACCTGTTTTGAAAGGGACAAGGAGACAGGTAATGACCCCCCCCAGGTTCTTTGGGTTGTGTTTTCCTTACACACTGGGTGTGGCTGCAGGTCTTAGGTCCAGTGTCACAATGAACTGTCACACATTGTATAACTTCACTGTAAGAAGAAAGGAATACATAATTTCTCTCATATTGCCAAAACTCAACACACCACTCCATTAAGCCAAATATATTGGTAGACTATGAACCATCTGGTCAAAAAATCTTCATACATCATTCAAAATATTTCAAAGCAACAATACTTTATAACTCAGGAATAGCCTCTAAATGCATATTGACATGCAAATTGATGCTACATGAATGCTTCATTGGTAACACATTCACGTGGTGTTTTTGTTTTATAGTAATGTTATAGATGGCTATTGGGTTTTGTTATGTAGTTGAATACTGTGATCATTATGTGGTCTTTCAGACATTGATTCAGTTTTGAACTGACTTCATTAGCCAAGCGCCTGAGTAGAGAATGAACACATGCTAAGAAGGTTTCTGAAAGCTCTGGATATTTTGAAATAACAATCTAAAGATTCAGAGGAGGTTGATCTGCAACAACTACCTATATTCAAATCTTTTTGAGCTAGAGTAACAAAGCCTTGATGAATCACTCATGTGTCTTTGTTTCATGTCCTTTGCATGTTATGTATGTTAATACATTTCAGTCACTTTTTTCCCTCCAATGTTTGACCATCATCTCTGTCATCTTTTCAGATCTCCAATCTGCCTTCCAGAAGAGTTCTTCTCCAGAGTAAGTGCCCATTCTTATCAGCATATTTCCCTAATTGGATTGACTGTTTTCTTATCAGCCTATTTTCCATTCTGATGTAATTGGGGAGGAGACTGTGGATGGTCTTCATGCATACTGTATGTATGTACGCATATACATCACGCACAATATCAAATGTACTGAATGTCCTGTGCAATATCTCAGACACAATTCTGACAAAATGTAGGTGAAAGCTGCTTCGCCACTATAAGTAAGCAATAAGGCACAAGGGGGTGTTGTATAAGGCAAATACACCACAGCTAAGAGGTTGCAAAAATAATGTTATAATGCAGTAACCTGCCCTCTACTGAACTCATTGTTTGTCTTTAATGAATCTTCTTTTCCTTAGAGCTCGCTTGCCTTCAGACAGCCCTGACAGCGTCCTAAAGATGAAGTTGTGTCCTCCCCTGTCGTTCTTCCCGAACACCTCGTCTTCCCAGTCTGACCGCTCCTCCTTTGATAAAGGCAGTCGTGGAGAATACCAGGATCCACGCAGGCAGCTCCTATCCAGCTCCTCCCCCCCACCCCACTATACCATGTTTGAGAGCCACCTGGGGGGTAAGGCCCCCTCGCTGTCTGCTCTGGAGTCCATCTCAAGAGGACCTGATGGACGTTTCATTGTTCAGCCACTGCAAGAGGGGTCTACTCATTCCAACATGAAAACAATCTTCCAACAAACCCAAATCAATGGGAGAGGTAGCCACACAGGGAGCAACAGGTCATCTTTAAGAGTCTCTCCAAAGCCCAGCACTCTGAGCTCTGAGGAGGGAGAGATAAAGGACTCTCCCCTGACAGTGGAGGTTATAGAACTCAGCAAGCCCCCTGCTTCTCCAGGTCGAGTAAGGGCCATGGCCAGGAACTTCTCCCGTCATGGCTGCTTCTACTCTGATGATGAGCAGGACTTCTCTGAGGCTCTGCTGGAGAGAAGCAGCCTCTACTCTGACAGTGGTGAGAAGAGAGCCTGTGACTCCTTGAAAAGATACCGTGCTGCGCACCCAGAAGAAATCTTCCCCAGCTTGGGCAGGAGAGGCAGACTGCTAGAGAGGAACAGGCATCACCAAGTAGGATACCAAGCCATAGAGCGAGAGAGCCAGTTGACCAACGACAGCACACTGGTTTTACAGATTGGGACAAGTAAACAAGTGCGGGATAACCTTAGCAAGTGTCTGCAGCTGGCCAAAGAGAGGGAGGAAATGGAGAGGGAGCTGGATAACTATGCCACCAGCCAGGGGGCAAGGGAGGGGAAGAAAGAGGAGTGGCTGCCTGAGCAGCCAGCAAGCCCTCAGAGGGAACAGGGCAATTCAGGGCCTGAGGATCCTGTATGGAAGCCACAAGAAATTACCTTACGTCCCAAAGCCCACCAGGTATCTGGGCAGACCCATCAGCTGTTGGAATATAGAAGGGCCTGCTACTTTGGGAACACCAGCAGCCCAATGGACCGGCTTCCTTCCTCCAACATTCAATGGGACATCAGCCCAGTCACCTCAATCAACAGCCTTATCGCAGGGCAGAACCTATTAGAGAGCACCACTCCAAGGTCCCAACATCCTCACCAATGTCACAAAGGGCCAGCCATTGAGGACTCTCTACATGGGAACTGCTCACGCTCACCAGTCACTCAATGCACCTCTCTATCTCTGCTCTCTACTACCTCAGAAAGCCCACCTATTTGTCAAAGAACAGCCAGAAGCCCTGACAAAGTCAGGTTGAGGAGTCCTGACAGAACTGTAGAAAAAGAGCAGGACACATACCACAAAAGGTCCAGGATTGAGGAATGCTGGAGAGAAAAGGAGCAGCCAGGAAACTTTGCCTTAAAGCCAGGATCATCTTTCACTTATGATACACAGCATCTGGAGCTAGCAGCAGAAAGTGTTAGATCTGTTTCAGCCAGTCGAGTAAGTGCCACTAGTCCTAGCCAGCCTTACCCAGGCACTGCACCATATAGTCTTTCAACCAAAACAGAGACAATAGATGACCTTAGGGAGAGCATAAATCACTGTCATTCTAGTAATTCTAACTTGTCCTATGAGGCCAAAGTGAGAGATGACCCTAGATGTTCTGTATTGTACCCTGAGCAGGAGAGAGAGGGTATGAGGGCTCGCTCCAGAAGGAGCGATAGGGCTCTTTTTAGTGTCAGCCCCAGTCGCATTTCCCCCTTAACACTTCTGGAAGAGAGCAATCAGTCCCTGTTCTCTGTTGCCAGAATGTCAGAGTCTTTCAAGAATAACCCGGAAACACAGGCTCCAACAATCACTCCACTGAACACACGTGCAATTCTGGAGTACTTGAGCCTTCCGGGTTTCATTGAGATGAGTGTCGACGACCCCGAGGATGAGTCTGAACTTACAGACACTGCTTGCCAAAGTACAGAGATGCACCCAGATACCTCTCTGGAAGGTAAGCCAGACGTGGTTCCCAAAAACTGGGAAGTTCATGTTCAGGACACTCTGGAGACAAGTTCCAGACAAAAAACTGTTTCTTTTGTAGAAAATAAACATTCTGTTGGTCCAGCAGAAGCAGCTGAGAAGCCAGACTCTAGATGTTCTCTGCTTGTGAAAGACAGAGATTCCAGCCAAAAACCTGGGATTCCAGAGTGGTCAAAAAAAAAATCCTTGGGTTCTAAACACACAGGAAATTATCGTTATTATGAGCTGTCACAACCACTTATTAGTCAAAAGACCACAGCTTCAGAAAGAGCACAGTTAAAGAGCCCAGCCCAGACGTTGGTTGGGGTAGCTCAAACAGTGGCTGATGTTGTGTCAAAACAAACTAATACTTATTCAGGTAAACCACAGTTGGCTTCAGAACAATCCCAAAGACCTATTTCTCAGGACAACAGGACTAACAAAATAGCCTCTAGGATCTATCAACCCCCTATGCCGTTCATGAAGAAATCACTGAGTATTGGCCCCTGCAGAACACTCTCAGGCATGGGACAACCTCGTCCATTCCTAAAGAAATCTATCAGCTTAGGGTCACAGAAATGGGAGCATTTTGAAAACCCAAGGACATATGTCTCAGAGAAATGTTACTGGGATGAACTCCCAACTCCAGACATCCAGGTCAAGTCGTATAGTTTAGGACGCACCCCTGCCTCCTCCTCCAGGCCCGGACCCTTGTGGCGGGATGAGGTCCCTTTTAGACGACCGAGTGTTGGTAGCTTTGAGAGGTCTCGGTATGCCGACAGATCCCTGGAGAGGCCTCAGTATGACAGATCCCTTGCCAGCTCTTCTTATACCTACATCAGCCCCTCAATGTATCCACCAAGACAACTGCCAGCCTATGCTAGAAGAGACTTATCTGTTCCCCATAGAGAACCTGATGCTTATTCTGATGCCTCCAGGTTGCATTTCACATATCAGGATGCACTGAGGTCTGTACAGCAAAGATATGTTCCTATGGATTTCCCATTATCCCAGTACCCAACCAGACCAGACCAGCACCCACCCAGAATAAGCATGAGGGGGGATGAGGCCAGATCGATGGAGTCCAACAGGGTCCCTCTGAGGCCCAGCCTGCCCCGGATGTGTAGCTGGCCCTCACCCTACCATGGTGCCCCCATTCCCACCAGGGATGTAGACAGTCACAGAGAGCCAGAGAGAGGGAAGGGGGCAGTGGCTGAGGGAGAAGTGAAAGAAAACCGGGAGGTAGGGAGGGCCAGTTATGCCAGCCAGAGCAGTGGTAGAGGTAGCGTTGGCCTCCTCCGCCAGTCCCTCTCTATCACTCCCACCCTTCTGAGCTCTCCAGAGACAACAGAGGAAAGTGAGCCACAGAGATACAGAGCCGATATGGATCTACATGAGCCAAGGAAAAAAAGGTGAAACTACCGCACCAGCCCAACATCACACTGGGATATTTTCCCAGCCGAAGAAACTCAGGATATTGCCCAATGGCATTGATGTTAAGTTATTGCTATTTTTCGATGTGTTTTTGACTCTGACCACTTGTTTTGTGTGTCTGTCACTAGAAGGAACACATCAGTAGATGAGAGTTATGAATGGGATTCTGCTGATGTTTTTGTTGACCTGAAAGTCCTGGAGGCCATGCAGCCACAGGCAGGGTTAGGGAAGGACAGGGGAGACAGCAGGCATGATCGACCCAGTTCTGCAGCTGGCCTCCAGGACCCCTACAGGAGAGGTAACACAGTTCTGCTTTCATTCTCCACACTAAATCAGTTTTACAAACACATTTGTTTCTTTTGTTCTGGTTGTAGTTTTGGTGACGTGAGTTGTACCCATGACTCCCCCATTCCATGCTCTTCCTCCCCTCCCACCCCTCAGGCCCACCTCCTTCAATCAGTCCTCCCGTTTTTAACCCACCTCGCTGCACATATGGCCGCTCCCTAAGTGAGGCTCGCTTCAATGCACTCCGTCTGGAGTACCAGGAGTACAGGCGCCTCCAGGAAACCTCCTGCACCAGTGATCCCTGCCTCCCACCTGACACAGACTTTGACTCCAACTCAGCACTCCTCTAATCTCCTGCCCACTCTGGTCTGTTCCTTTTTGCCTGCCACTGCTAGCTCCTTAACCTTCTGTTTAACCAGCCATTCCCTGTCTCAGATCGTTTTCATTCCTTCGCTGTCAAATTGTGCATTCATCTTTTACAATTATTTATTTAGCACTGTATTTTTAAGCCATTTTATACTAGCTTATGGATACATAATGTGACAATTTGTCTTCATGATCTTTTATTGTTTGTTCTGAGAATATATTTAACAGTGTGCTGTATTAATCATTGTTTGTTTCAGATATATTATGAAAAGGAATTGAATAGTATCTCTGATGGACAGAATACCACACTGTGGTCCTGGATACATGCTGGATATCTTTACAGAAGCTCCGTGATACTGCAACACCTGATTTCAATATACAAAATCCATGTCTTCAGCTTATTTGATTTAATGTTACTTAAGGGGGATTTGGCCATTTTTTCACATGCTCACATTTCTTTTCTAGATTTTTAGCTAGCTACGTTAGCGGATGTTTAGAATGGCCATTTAAAGAAAACAAACAGATTACAGTTTCTCTACACCCATAGACTACTTTCAGAATGGGAAACTATTTAACATCAAGTTGTAAAATAGTGAAAGAATAACACTACGGCTTGAGATTAAGTACTGTACACATTTTAATAATCTACACCTTTATTTTTTATTTTGTACTACAATGATAATTGTATATTTATTGACACAACTTTTGATATGCAACACTGTTTACATGCAAAGTCACATTATTGATGTGAAACCACACTGTGAATATACTCCATTAAGATGAAACAGTCACAGACTGTTAAGAGAAAGAATCCATTTATTGTTGTACATTTATGGCCAAAATTATGACCTGACTTTTATGTATCTCAGAACTGTACTTTATACTGGAACTGTTACACGGTGACCAAGAGAGATTTTCAAAATATTCTAAAGAGCAGCTGTATATTTTTAGTATATCTGCATTTTTTAAATAAATGTTTCTATGTCTGCTGGTATCTGCTGATTTGGTTGTAATTGTAATTTTTATACGTTGTTGAATGTGATTCATTTTTTTCATTAAAAGTAACTATTCAGTTTCCACCCATGTTCATTTTATTGGTCATCAGATGGAACTCAAGTGAATCATTCATGACTTTGTGCCATTATTCATAGACTTAACACATTAGAGCAGAATTTAGTAAACTAGTTTCAAAACCAAAAGATGCATAATTTGTGATAATGCTGTCTCCTACTGCACTGCTCCTCTCCGATGGGATTTCAGCGCAGCTTGTGCTTTCTGCCTATTATTCTGGAGCTTAGGGCCTGTTCACATTATTGTTGAATAATGGTGAAGACATCAAAACTATGAAATAACACATTGAATAATGTAGCAACCAAAAAGTGTTAAGCAGATCAAAATACATTTAGTATTGTACATTCTGCAAAGCAGCCATCCTTTGCTTTTATGACAGCTTTGCAGAGTCTTCGTGTTCTCTCAACCAGGTTCATGATATAGTCACCTGGAATGCATTTTAATTAACAGAAGTGCCTTGTTAATTTGTAGAATTTCTTTCGTTAATGCGTTACGGTGGGAATAGAGAGTGACAGGGTAGGGTGGGTATACAGAAGTCTATTATTATGTCTAACTGTATTAGTCCATATTATGACTAGAAACAACAGTCCATCATTACTTCACGATATGACGGTCAGTCAGTCCAGAAAATGTCAAGGACTTTGAAAGTTTCTTAAAGTATAGTCGCAAAAGCCATGAAGCACTATGATGACAGTGGCTCTCATGAAGACTGCAACAGGAAAGGAAGATCCAGAGTTACCTCTGCTGCAGCGGATAAGCCAGGCTCAGAAAAGGGCAATAAACTGCATCTCAGATTGTAGCCCAAATAAATGCTTCATGGAGTTCAAGACACATCTTAACATCAACTGTTCAGAGGAGACTGCATAAATCAGGACTTTGTGGTTGAATTGCTGCAAATAATAATTTGCAAAGATTTGTTTTTCAACAGGACATCAGCATATGTGGGAACTCCTTCCAAGACTTGCATTCCAGGTGACTACCTCATAAAGTTGGTTGTGGGAATGCCAAGAGTGTGAAACGCTGTCATCAAGGCAAAAGCTGGCTAAATAAAAGTGTATTTTGACACTTTTTTGGTAACTACATGATTCCATGGGTTATTTCATAGTTTTGATGTCTTCACTATTATTCTACAAAATAGAAAATAGTTAAACTAAAGACACACTTGAATAAGTAGGTGTCCAAAAATTTGACTAGTATTGTATATTTGGAGTTTATATTTTTTATTTCAATGTTCTGTTTTTTTAAGCAACTTAAATGAGTAGTCTTTTTGGGAATCAATTTATCTGTCTTATGTTAACAGAAAAACAAAAGAAAGCTTTTGCTGGAAGTGCTTTTGATTTAAATTTCAGGTATCTTTCTGAAATTAATGCCTACTGTTTATCATGACTGCCTTTAAAAAAATGTTTTAGAATAATTAGCTCAAAGGTAACTTCACAGGAATATCTGCCGGGATGACCCATTAGCTAAAAAAAATAGAAAGAAAATGTATGCACAAGGTGCTGTCTCATCAACTTAAGTATTATGACCTACAATAGAAATGTATGGAAAACTAGATAGCTCCATATTATGGAAGGTACAAAACGATAATTGAGAAAAAACATTCACTGCACTTGCTAAAATCATTCATTTTTGGTAATTATTTTCTTGGTAGAAGAAGCAAAGCACTTGTCAAACTGAATTTTTCTCTAACTAGGGGAAAATCTCGGCGTGGCTTCGAACAACAAGAGTCACATTACCCAGAATCTTCAAAACTTTTGTGAGAAAAATCTATTATTATAAATAGGGCCTAACCTCTGTTTAATTGCTGGCAAGCTTACTTTCTCTTATGCTAAACAGAGACAGGGGCCTTCAAAAAGCATTGTTTACTTTTTTTTATACGTATAAGGATAAAATTCAATAAATATGAACAGCATTTGAGATTTTTTTTTCAACATTCTGTTCATTCCCATTTCTTACTACCATTTACACAGGGGAATAAAGGAAGTGAAGCAGCCCCCATTTGATTTTGAACTGAACTTAAAGCTTAAAAGCGTGCTGTATTCTCTGTTTGCCACTGCAGTAAGAAAAGAGAAGAGGCAATCAACAATGACATCAAACCCACTTCAAAAGCATTTTATGATGTATAAATGAGAACGTTTTTTATTAGGGCTAATGATCACCTTCGTTGGTTGACGAATGATACCTGGCCTGTTTTGTAGCTGGACTGTTTTGCATTTTTGATAAACCAAACAGGATTCGCATATGCTCGATAATATTAGGGACAAAAAAACTACACTACAAAATATCACACATTATCCTTTTCAAAGATTTGAGGCTGCATAGTCTCATACAATGGGAAAGTAGACAATGATTTATAGCATAGGTCTTCAACCCTCTACAGGGACCCCCCAGCCATTTCATCTATTAGATGTATCCCAGAGCTAGCACACCTGAATCAACTTTTTAACTAATTAACAAGCCCTTGTTGAATGAGGTGACCTAGTTCAGGGCTAAAACTAAACTGTGAAATGGCTGGGGGGTCCCCAGGTGAGGGTTGAAGACCTATGATTTATAGGCCTCAGCCATACCTGTATATTCACTTTTTAGTTTTATTTCCTCATGCAGCTTGCTCAGTGTCACAATCCATCATGCATTTCAAATATTTTACTCAACTGGTGGAGGCCAGTCAGAGATTCTTTATGGTAATAACCAGAGAAATGGGGAGACTAATCTCCAAATATAGCAATGTGACAACCTTTTTTCTCACAATTTCAGTAGTTCTCCCTTATCACAGTGTTTTCCCATCCTGGTCCTGGGGACCCCAAGGGGTGCACACCTGAGTCAAATTGAAGAATTCATGATAGGTTGATTACAGGTGCTGGTCATATAATTAGAATATCATCAAAAAGTTGATTTATTTCAGTAATTCCATTCAAAAAGTGAAACTTGGATATTATATTCATTCATTACACACAGACTGATATATTTCAAATGTTTATTTCATATAATTGTGATGATTAAAACTGACAACTAATGAAAATCCCAAATTCAGTATCTCAGAAAATTACAATATTACTTAAGACCAATACAAAAAAAAGAATTTTTAGAAATGTTGGCCAACTGAAAAGTATGAACATGAAAAGTATGAGCATGTACAGCACTCAATACTTAGTAGGGGGTCCTTTTGCCTGAATTACTGCAGCAATGTGGCGTGGCATGGAGTCGATCAGTCTGTGGCACTGCTCAGGTGTTATGAGAGGCCAGGTTGCTCTGATAGTGGCCTTCAGCTCTTCTGCATTGTTGGGTCTGGCGTATCACATCTTCCTCTTCACAATACCCCATAGATTTTCTATAGGGTTAAGGTCAGGCGAGTTTGCTGGCCAATTAAGAACAGGGATACCATGGTCCTTAAACCAGGTACTGGTAGCTTTGGCACTGTGTGCAGGTGCCAAGTCCTGT